>JAJOOO010010566.1:0-73012 GCA_029582685.1 Solanum piurae
AAAAAATGAAATTTTGAAATTGAAAATATTTTTTAAAAACAAACTTAATTTTTTTTTTGAGGGGGTGGGGGGCTGGTAGGGGGTGGGTGGGTTGGAGGGTCGAGGTAGGGGTGAAAAAAAAGAAATTTTGAAGTTGAAAATATTTTTTTAAAATAAATTTCAATTTTTTTTTGGGGGTGGAGGAGCTGGTAGGGGGTGGGTTGGGGGCAGATAGGGTGGGTGTGTTCGGAAGAGAGTTTTGGAAAATGTTTTCCTTAAGTTTTGAAGGGAAGTCATTTTCCTTAAATTTGAGGAAAATGAGTTGATTTGGAAAATATTTTCCAAGACATTTAACCCAACCAAACATGAGAAAATTGGAAAACATTTTTCCTTCATACCAAACACATCCTAAGTATCTCAAAAGTGCCCTTTTATTCTAGTTGATATGTCATGTTATTAAATCATCATTTTAAAAAATAATAGACCTATTTAATTCATCAAATTTCTGTCTCTACAAAACAAATATATAAATTACATGAGATTTTATGAAGATTATAAAAAAATTAAATAGAAAAACTAATTCCTTTATGTTTTTTTACCAAACAAAATTCAATGAAAAAAATTGTGTGTGCAATTATTACTTGGTAATTTTCAAAATCTCTAAGTAAATTATTTGAAAATTTTAAGTTTTTTTTTAAAAACAAAGTATTCAAATAAATTTGTAAGGTTGACAAAAAGTTGGTAAGAAAGAGAAAATTATTATTTAATTTTTTTTATTTTATTTTTTATTTTTATTCTTTTATTGCTATAATATATTATATTTTAACTTATCATACAATTAAACACCAATATATATTCTTATTTCATCCCAAATTCATGAAATACAAGTAATAATTAATTGAATTGCCTATTTTAATTCAATAGTATACATATTATTGAGATTAATATGTTGATAAATAAAGATCAAAATTTTATTTTCTAATATAAATATTATTCACTTTCTATTTTCTTTTCAAAAAAGGATATTGTAAGTATGGATTTCAAAGTACCCAATTAATTATTTTTTAATAGTTAATTGACCTTTAATATTATTGATCCATTATATAATATATGATTAATTGACATTTTAATTTTGGTAATTAAATTTTTTATTTACTGTAAGTTGACATTCATGAGTGATTTATATATCAATATTTTTTGAATATATATGTTTATAAGTATTCAAAATTGATGACATTATAGTAAGTTTTAAAAAACCATTCTTCATAGCATTTTTTTTTTATGATAATAGATTCTTAAGCATGAAAATTTCTTCATAATAAACTAATATATACTTTTTAGAAAATGATAAGATCACTATTTTAGTTAAATGAGTTTGATGAATTAAATAAGTTTATTCTTAAAAAAAAAAAGACTTCAATGACATGGCATGCCAACTAGGAGAGAGTGAAACTTTTGAAGTGTTAAGTATATTTAGAGGAAAATAATGATAGTTGAGTGATATTTTGGTCCTAAATGAAACATAAATGATATTTCAAGATAATTCCCTAAACTTGGGTGACCATTTAGGGAATTGACTCTATACAATTTGTATTTGTATATATATAAAAGAGGAAAGAGGCGATGTAAATTGTAATTACAACTAAAATTAAGTTGCGAGCCATAATGAATTTAAACTATAACTATGTTAGTTAATTAACTAGTATATGTTTGCTTACTCACATAATTTTTCCTTAATAATTTTATCGCGAAAAGTCTGAAATCCAAAAATTCTCGCATAATTCATTTTGTTTCTAACATTTAATATTATTTCCATCTCATATTAATTATATATATTACTAAAAATCATTAGATAAAATTATTTGTTAGTTAACAAATTAAGATATAATTAATTACAATTTTCCTATTTTATTATAAGAATTAATTCTTTTCGAAAGTGTAAATATAATTTATAAAGTTACATGAAATTATTTTAAAGTGTAAATTAGTAAAACTATTATTTTATTTATGATTTCATAAAAAAATCGTAAAAGAAAGACTAAAAGAAGGTATAAAATTAATTTGTTTTTCTATTCTTCTGACAATTTCATAATTCCAAAAGAACTTAAATCCATCAAATACTCTCCAACAAGAAAATATAATGGAAAGAGCATCAATAATCTTGACAAACAATTACATAAATTTTCGTATTATTTTCATGAAATTCAAAAACGAGAAGCATCAATAAACACCTACAAATATACATATTCTTTCTGTCAATTTATATATTTTTTATTCCTCAAATTCAAGCTAAGTGAAATTTAATAAATATTTTGTTTATCTACTTTCCTTACACGTTTCTTAAGAAATTATAAATAAAAATGATAATTTTATTAATTTATTCCTTAAGAGACTTTTTGCGACTTTACAAATTTTATTTATACTTTAAAAAAAAAAATACTTGTTAGGATTAAAAAAAAAGGGAAAAGGGTCAAATATGCCCCTAAACTATTCGAAAATGTCTACATATACCCTCCGTTTGAAGTTTGGCTCACTCTTGCCCTCGCCGTCCAACTTTTGGCATAGATATGCCCTTATATGTGTTAGTTGGTTTGCTGGAAATATCCAGCTCATTTTCCATTTCTTTAAATGAAAAATGGAATTGCCACGTTCTTTTTAAATTAACACATGATATTTATATTAAAAATAAATAAATTAAAACACATCTTTTAAACAGCCTATCCGACCCGTAAATTAACCCCTTTAACCTGTTCGTATATGACATCCCTTCTTCATTACTCTCATGGATTTCATTTCAAAATCGTGGCGCTAGGCTTCTTGAGAGCCCTCATTACCCCCATCGATTTCATTTCAAGAAGCTCTCACGACAATAGGAAGAGTGTTCTAGTCATCTTCACCATTCAAGTTTTAAAAAAAATGAGTCGGTTGACGATAAACTGTCAATGTGGTATTGCAACGAGGATTTTCACGGCTTTCACTCCAACTAATGTTGGAAGACGCTTTTATAAGTGTTCTAAGCCTAATGTAAATTTAGCATACAATTTCATTATTTTATATATTTTTGGTCATTATTGATTTCAAGTTCATAGTTGTGTAGGGTTATAAATGTGATTATTGAAAATGGGTTGATGATCCGCTCCATCCTGGAGTTGCAAATCTCATCCACAATTTAAAGAAAGAAAATAATATTCTTCATCGTGAAAAGAAAGCTTTGGAGACAATATAATGGGTTAATTTATAAGAATGGGTTTAATGAAATCGATGGGGGTAATGAAGAAGGGATGGAATATACGAACATGTTAATTTACGGTCGGATAGGTTGTTTAAAAGAGGTGTTTTAATTTATTTATTTTTAATATAAATGCCATGTGTTAATTCAAAAAGGACGTGACAATTCCATTTGTCATTTAAAGAAATGGAAAATGAGCTGGATATTTGCAGCAAACCAACTAACGCCTATAAGGGCATATCTATGCCAAAAGTTGGACGGCAAGGGCACGAGTGAGCCATACTTCAAACGGCGGGTATATTTAGACATTTTCGAATAGTTTAGGAGCATATTTGACCCTTTTCCCTAAAAAATGTAATTATATCTTTTATAAACTGACAATTAAATACAAACAATTTAGTATAATATAAATAACTAGCATAGAAAAAAATAATCTCAAAACATATATAATGATCACAAAAATTAAATAAATATTCACTACATAAAAAAACATAAACAAATTAAATCAGCGTTAATATAAATCTTAGAGAAGAAAAAACATTTTAGAAAATAGAAACACAAAATATATTGAGAGAGGCATAAAAAAAATGGCAGATGGCATATTAAGATGTCCTTTTAACAGCTTGGCAAATGGGGACAATTCATGTCCTCAATCAAACAATGCATCACACAAGTATGATTTGACGTGCCTCACACATAATCATTTTTTTTCCAAATTTCGTGCTTAAAAATGTTATAACAAGTGCAATATTTTATTTTCATTGTGAATGTCACAATATTTTGTTTTCTTCAAATAAAATACAATAACTTTTGAGTTTGATTATAAATTTGATAGATTTAAGGAAAAATAATAGTCTTAATCCTTGATTTTTTGGTTTATTTCAATTTTAAACCAATTAAATAAATTGTGCTCTTTTGGCCATTCAACCTAATTGAAGCTAACAATGTTAATTTTTTGTTCTTATTTTTTCCATTTTCTAATTGCATCCACATGGGAAAGTATTGTCGACGGAGCTAGCATAATATATGTGGATTCAAATTAACTCAATAATAATATTGTATATTACCTTAAAATTTGTGTAGAAACTCATCATAAACTTCAAATTTTAAATCTGCTTATAAATTTGTTGGGCAAGATCTCTTTGTTGATAGTCCACCCATGTCCCATTCTCATATGCGACTTTGGTTCCTTCTCCTACTCTCAATTTATGATATTTTATGGAAATTCATGTCAAAGTTTGAAGCATTAAGAGAGTTGGGAGAATGTTTCCTCGTTTTTGATGGGTAAGGAATTCAATACAAAGGATGTGACTCTAACGCAATTAGTTTCTATTTTAATTTAGGGGCTAAAATCACACAAGTCCCCTTCGAAGACATAATATTGAGAATGCTCTTGAAATTGAAATAAATTTTGATAATGGATTGCAAAATCTTGGTGGTATTTTCTAT
This sequence comes from Solanum piurae, assembly GCA_029582685.1. Lineage (NCBI taxonomy): Eukaryota > Viridiplantae > Streptophyta > Magnoliopsida > Solanales > Solanaceae > Solanum > Solanum piurae. The sequence goes on from JAJOOO010010566.1 coordinate 4,658, forward strand.
TCAATGAATGGAGAGTCCGCTTTAAATCGTACGCCTTGCACCCACCTCTGAATATATGCTTCAACAGGAATCACACAAGGATAGATTAGAAACCTTTGGCAAAATGTTCTATGTAACCATCAAATAAAGTACAATACATAATCTAGGAATTGATTATGTAGTCATTTAGATGTTTCCAAAATGGGGACTATCGGGTAAACGCTTGTTAGTATTCTAACCTTCCTTCTCTTTTCAGGACCTATCCAAAAGAGAATTCAGTATAACTTAATTGCAAATATTTGAACTAGTTGTTTGTTGTTCAAACATTCTTGTTTAAAGTGCTTGATCTAATAACACAAGAATCAAAAGTGATATAAGCCAATAATGTAAGAACTAACTATTATTTTCCTTGGATTTAATCTTTATTGTATTTGAGTTCAAGGGCTCAATCTTTATCTTGATCGTTCCAACTTATAAAGAAATATTAGAGTGTTTGTTGTTTGTAGAGAAATCAAAGTATCTAATCTTCGACCTCTCTCGCTTCTTATTGTGAATTCTGACGTCTTTTCTGAATTATGATATATATGTTTATAGTTTTGGAAGATAGAATTTATGATGAGTAAAAATCTTTTACCAATATCTACTTGATTGGAATGCGTCATTTATACAATAACATGTCTTTGTTGGCCCTTTGGTTTGATCTGACAAGCCTTATATTTTGGATTGTGGCTTGATTCTATTGATTCATTTATGTGATCATGCTACGTCATTTAACAGATGACACATATTTGAGTAGTTTAGGATAGCATAACTGTAAACAGTGGCGGAGCCAGAATTTTCAATAAGGGAGTTCAAACTCTAAAAAAATGGACACACGAAGTAGTCGAAGGGGGTTCGACATCTACTATATATACCTAAAAAATTATTTTAACTATGTATAAATCATATAATTTTCCGCCGAAGGGGGGTCGGATGACCCCCTCATAATAGGGTGGTTCCGCCACTGACTGTAAACACAAATTAGTGTAAAAAAAGAAGAAGAAAAAGTCAAGTAGCAATGGATCCATATAGTAATATCATGTAGCTTTACTAGAATCCAATAACTTTTGTCTAAATCTTTTTCTCTCACCGGATCCATATAGTAATGTCATGTGGCTTCACAAGAATTCAATAATGTAATAATATTAAATATATGTGTGATGAACAACAAAAAGTCAATGAAAAAAAGTGCGAGCAAATGAATAGTAAACTTATTTGATTGACGCGATAGATGACATCAAAATCATTACATATAGTTTAAACCTACGAAATAAATCATTACATCAGGGGTAATGCTCCTGCAACATTCATGGATCTCATGAATAGAGTCTCGAAGCAATATTTGGATTTGTTTGTTATCATATTCATTGATGACATTTTGCTCTAGAAACAAGGAGGATCATGTCGTTCATCTCAAAATAATCCTCCAGACTCTCAAAGATTGTGAGTTATTTGTCAATTTTTCAAAGTATGAGTTTTGGCTAGAATTTGTGACGTTCTTAGGCCATATTGTATCTAGTAAAGGTGTCCGAGTTGATTCGCAAAAAATAGAGGCAATGAAGAATTGGCCGAGGCCCATATCTCTAACTGACATAAGAAGTTTTTTAGGTTTAGCTGGTTACTATAGAAGGTTTGTAGAAAGAGTTTTCATTCATTTCATCCCCATTGACTAAGCTGACCCAAAAGAAGGCCAAGTTTCAATAGTTTGAGGCTTGTGAGAAAAACTTTTAGGAATTGAAACTCGATTGACTATTGTTCCAGTATTGACCCTACTAGAGGGTACATAAGATTTTGTTGTATACTGCGATTCGTCTAGAGTTGGAATTGGTTGTGTGCTGATACAGAATGGTAAGGTTATAGCCTATGCTTCTAGACAACTTAAAATTCTGAAGAGGAATTATCTGACTCACCATTTCAAGTTGGCAGAAGTGGTATTTTCTCTAAAGATATGACACAATTATCTCTATGGCATGCATGTTGATGTGTTCACCGACCACAAGAGTATCAATATGTTTTAAGTCAGAATGAGTTGAATCTTAGACAGAGAAGATGACTCAAACTACTTAAGAACTATGATATGAGTATCCTATATCACCCTGTTAAGGCTAATGTTGTTGTTGATGCTCTTAGCAGATTATCCACGGGGAGTACCGTTCATGTTGATCGAAGGATTGAAAGAGTTGGATAAGGAAGTGCTTAGACTTGCATGACTGGAAGTTCGCCTTATAGACTCAGATGAAGGTGGTGTTCTTTTGCTAAATGGGTAAGAATCATCCTTAGTGGTGAAAGTAAAGGAAAATCAAGACAAGGTCCCCATTTTACTTCAGTTAAAGGAAAATGTTCATAAGGAGAAGGTGTTGGTTTATGAACAAGGGGTAGATGGTGTGTTGAGGTACCAAGGTAGGTTATGTGTTCCAGATATTGACAGTCTCCAAGATAGAATCATGGAAGAAGCCTACAAAGCCACATATTTTATTCATCCAGGTTCTACCAAAATGTACCACTATTTGAGAGAAGTCTATTGATGAAATGACATTAAGAGAAATATTGCAGACTTTGTTGCTAAGTATCCGAATTGACAACAAGACAAAGTTAAGCACCAAAGGCTATGTGACATGGCTCAGAATATAGCTCTTCCAGAGTGGAAACGGGAGATGATTAATATGGACTTCATTACTAACTTACCATGATTTCATTGACGACATAATTTAATTTGGGTGATTGTAGATTAGATGACCAAATCAACACATTTCTTGCCAGTAATATTAGACAACTGATTTAGTAGAGGACTTCACCATATTTTACAATTTGTGAGATTGTTTGACTCCATGAGGTTCTATTGTCCATTATTTCATATAGGGGTGCTCAGTTCACCGCCCAATTTTATAAGTCATTTTTGGGTTCAAAGGTAAATCTTAGCACCGTTTTTCACCCTCAGACAGATGGTCCGGCAGAGCGTATGATACAAACTTTATAGGACATGTTGAGGGATTGTGTAATTGACTTCAAGGGGAATTAGGATGATCACTTGTCTCTCATAAAGTTTGCATACAATAAAAAAAATTTACTCCATCATTTAGATGACTCCTTATGAGGCTTTTTATGGGCGAAGGTGTAGATATGCAATTGGTTGGTTTGAAGTTGGTGAAACTGAGTTGATAAGGCCAGACTTGGTCCATCAGGCGATAGAGAACGTGAAGACTATTCAGGAGAGGCTGAAAACCATATAGAGTCGTTAAAAGTCCTATATTGATATTAGGCGGAGAGATTCAGAGTTCGAAATAAACGATTGGGTTACTTGAAGGTTTCACCCATGAAATGTGTCATGATGTTAGGAAACAAAGGGAAGCTCAGTCACCCTTATATTGGTCCCTACTAGATTTTAAAAAGGGTTGGTAATGTAGCTTATGAGTTGGATTTACCACCATAATTAGCAATGGTTGATCCAGTATTTTATATCTCCATGTTTAAAAAATGCTTGGGCGATCCATCACTTATTTTGCCCATAGAGATTATTAGTGTTAAAGATAGTTTGTCCTACAAAGAGATCTCAGTTCATATTCTTGACGGTTAGGTTTGCAGGTTGAGGACCAAAGAAGTTGCATCAGTCAAAGTTTTGTGGAGAAATCAGTTTTTTGAAGAGGCTACATGGGAGGCCGAAAAAGATAAGAAAGAAAGATACACCCATCTATTCATCCCTCCAAACATTGATGTTGAAGGTAAGGATTTTTTCCCTATTTCAGATTTAGTGTCTATTCATATGTCGAATGCTTCAATTTCCGTATCTGTTGGTGTATTATACTCTCTGCAGTGTATTCGAGCCAGTTTGCATTTTCTATCTTAGTCATCATTGAGGATGAATGATCCCAATGGGGATATTGTAACACATCATAACTCTACTTTTAGAATTCGAATTGTTCGTCATAAGTATATGAGCTTGAATCGGGTGATGTCCTACTTGCTCACGTGCTTTAAGGTCCTTTACCAACTGTAAAAAGGGTATCAAAAGTAATTTAGGGTCATAAGGGACCTTGATCTTGGGAATATTTATATGCCTAGGAGCCAAATAACACCCATGCTTTAGCCAAGTTTGAGGACAAATTCTTGTGTTAGTGATAGTGTTTGAGTTATGTTATTGCATTATGAGTAACCAATGTGATTAGTACTTGCAGGTTGGGTAATGATGACACTCAAATCACCCTCCAAAACCAATTAAAAGAGTGAGCGGTCATAGTCAGTAAAACCCCAATGAAAAGTCGGGGTTGAATTCCACAGGGAATGGTATATCTTAGAGAATTCCTTACTAAGAAATTTGGACTTTAATTTAGCTCATTTGTACTAGTAAGAACAATTGGGTGGATGATACCACTAACTTAATATAAAGATTTTGTTATCAATTATCACAAATAAACTAAAAATTAAACGAAATCAAGAGTTAACAAGCAATCTAGGGATGCAGGGATTGGAAATCGATATCACATAGATGTAATTGTGCTGCTCTATAGTGATGAACAATTATGAATAGACTAAGTCATCTTCATTGACGCTAATAATCTTTCGATCTCAAAGTATCTACGCATAGAATCTCCTTTTGGTCTTATCTAAATGTCAATCCTAAAGAGCCCAATACCTTACCCCGACCCATAACCTCTCTTTTAAGCAAGTTACAAACATCAAACCTAAATTGCTAGTATTGAATTAATTACCCAATCCAATCATTCTCTTTCGAGCATCAACCGGAGATCGGAAGTAGGAATTAAGTTTGCAACATTACCCTTGAGTTAACCCCATGGTAATTAGACCAAATTCATGTATGAACAACAACAAAACAGAGCATAGCACAATACCCACTATATTAAATCAGTACCCAACCCCATTTGAGCACCCCTATATCTTAGGGTTTTAGCCACCCATCCCAAAAAGTAAAGAAATTATACCGTCCATGAAAGCAACCATGAGTAACATGAAATCAAGCAATTGAGAATAAACCCACTTTGGATTCAACTTCAATTTTTCAAATTCAAACTCCAAATTGTAAAACCCCAAAATCTAGAAAAGTGTTCTTAGACTCTCTAAAACTCTCAAAAGAGAAATTTCTGAGCTATATTTCAAACACCCTAAAAATGCTATCATTTGGGATATTTATACTTTCCCAAAATTCGGCCCAAAATCCACTTTACGACTGACTCGGTGACATTAGTCGGGCTCGCCAAACCTGCTCGGCAGATCGCCCTTCTCTTATCAGCTTGCCTTGTGATGCTCTAGGCCTCAGGTGTTTGAACCTCAGTTGGAAAACTCGATTGAGTCAGCCTTTCATGTTCGGTGAATCACCGAATACCACTTGGTTCGCCTTTTAAGCATTAAATCTTTGCTTTGCACACTGTCACTTAGGGTGATGTGCATCAGGATCACTGTTCTCATTCGGTGCATCGCCGTCTCTACTAGAGTCTACCGACCTTCTTTGATAGACACAAGTTCTATGAACTGTCAATTTGGGTGAGGTCGTGCTCAGTTGGAGATACGCCTTTCGTGTTAGGTGATCAACAATGTTTACTTTGTACTTCTTTTTGTATTTTTGTCCATCCTTCAGGCATTAGTCCTTTCCTTGTCCATTTGCCTGCATAGTTGCAAATCATCAACATTCTATCAGAGTAGGACAAAATTAGGCATTGAGGATACTAACTATTGAATTAAATGGACCTTAAATTAGTGCAAATATACCACTCATCAATACCCCCAACTTAAACTTTTGTTTGTTCTCAAGTAAATCAAGAACAAAAAATGCTCAATAAGGGTGTCTACAATAATACTCAATGAGAGCTAACTTGAAAGCACCAAAACAAGACTACTCTCAATAACATGTTACCCTCAATCATGATAACAAAGCTTCGAATGATGATTAGCTAGTCTCAAAACAACTCAAGCTCACTTTATCTTCTTGCCTAATGCAAGAATATGTTTCAAAAAATGAATTCAAGTGTCCTCACATCAATAACGATTCCATGCTCTCACAAAGTAAATCAACAAAGGTATAAGGAATCAATGCAACTCTCACTCTCTCAAAAGAGAAACACATGCAAGCTTTGTCCCATAGGTTTGTCCAATCTAGTTCATGCAAGATCTTAAGGATCTTTTAGGATTTTAATGGGGCTGAGGATAAGGTACGGTCAATTTGGATTGGTACCTTATACATTTTCAAAGCATTGTTGTAATTATCATCATCTCTTCTCAAGTTCTTTTTCTTCCTTTTCATTTGAGAACTCAAACCTTGACTTGTCACTCAATTTATTTGGGATCTCCTTTTATTTCATTCACTTCTCTTTTTCATTTTCATCCCAATGATTTTTTATTTTTGTTTATAAGGAGGGATTCCTTCTTTTTGGTAACACTTTCAAAGTTAGGTCTCATTTCATCTTTCTTTACCCTTCATTTGGATTTCATTCTTCCTTATTTTACACACACCCAACTTAACCTAAGTTGGCTATTCAAAACATCACAATGCTTCAAAAAGAATTTTTGGTGCAAAGGTATGGATAATTTGGTTCAAGAGGCTTTCTTTTGGTTGTCAATTAATTAGTTAGGCTCAAGTGGTGCCAAAATGGATTCACGCCCTCACAAGGTAGTCACAAAGGATTTATGGACAATTTGGTTCTCTTTTTCAATTGTTTCCCAAGATCATGTCTTACATTTACCAAGATTCACACAATTGGACTAACAAGGAAAATTCTAACACTCCACATGCATGCTTTCAAGTAAGACCTCACCACATATGGAACTTCAAAATACACTCATTTAGCACATCCCAAAAATATCAAAAGGGTACGTGCGATGTTCATTGCAAGGCTCACATCAAAACACAGCTAGTTAGGAAAGAATCAAAGAGATTGCTCAAATGTGTAACCACATCGAATTCATTCTCGCAACATCAACACTACGCATCAGCTCATCATGAGTACTATTTAAAACATCAATATTGAACAGAATCGATCCTCAAATTTTTATGCATTTCACAATTTTAAACTCATGAAGGGTTTCAACATCAAGAGAGAATGAAACAAAACTAAAGAAACAAGATTTAACCCAAAAGAGCACTCTAATATCAACAAAAAATACTTCTACAATTGTTCAAAACTCAAAATAACAAGAATACAATCAAAAGGGGAATATTGGCGCGAAGGCCCTCACCCTACCAAATTAAAAATGCAATGTCTTTAGTGAAAAATAAACAAAAATATGGGAAGGGTGAGATAGAGGGTCCCCCTACAAGCTATGCTTGTGGAGCACTCTTATCTGGAGTCTTAAGTGGTGACGCCTCAAGAAGGGCATCAATGCCCGGTAACAAGATCACTAAAGGTGGCGGGGAAGGCTCAACCGGGGAATCAATGCCCGTCTCAACAGTAGGAGGTAATGTGGGGTCTAGAGTGACTCCTCTGGAACCAACTTCAGAAGTCTCTCGAAGATATTCCGGGATTCTTGTAAAATGACCTCCTCAATCTACTGTATCTTGGTCACTGTCTCTGTAAGCCCCTGATCATCAACATGCAGCTCCTCCTCATACGTCTCCTCAGTCAGATTATCCTCAACCCTCTCACTCTCATCAACATCAATAGACTCATCATGCATAACAACCTTAGGCTGCTCACAAGAAGGAGGCACAATACTCGACATCTCGGGCATAGAACCAGGTGCATCTAGAAGGGAAACCTCTTCCCAAAGCATGGAGATATCCGTCGACTGTAAATGGACCACCTCCGCCCTCAAAGTAGTAATCTTATCTTGCATGACGTCTAGTGTGCCATATCTATCCTCGGCCTTCTCCCGAACCTCTTACCTAGCTGTGAGATCATTCAGTCTCACGCTGTGACTCTTATTGGTCCCCTCACACTTGAACACCTGCTCTATCAAATGAGCCAAGAACTTCTTAATGGACTGGTCAATAATCTAGGGCATGTCCGTCTCAACCTGAACAGCTCAAACATCTACTGACCGGGCAAGGCTGCCATCTGGTAAATCATAGACTGGGTAAAGGGGATGGGAAATAGGAGAGGGTAGGGGCCTCACATCAAACACAACAGTAGTAATGAGAGGCACATATACCGAAATAGAAGGGCCAACAGGGGATGAAGGTGTAGAAATACCTACCTGTTCCACAGAAGGAGCAAGTGTGCTAGCCTCAACTGCCAAAGTAGTGGGGTCAACAACGAGCATAGAATCAGGTGGTGGCGGCTTTATCCGAGCCTCATCATACCGCAAACACTCCACCACAATCCATATGATGTCGCTGGATGAAGCAGGTGTGACCCTCACATCTGTAAATACCCGAAAAAGGACTATTTCCCTCTAGCAGAGCTGCGTGATCAGTACTGGAAATGGGAGAGATGTCTAATCCTGCCTTGCACTCATCAATATCTTGTCGGCAATAATAATACCTACATATATGTGCTTCCTATCAATGATGGTACCTACTAAGACCGTCGTGTCATGGCAAATGATGGACTCGTACTGTGACGGCATCAAGTTTTTGCTGATGAATCCAAACCAATATTTTGCCACCACGTTCAAGTTATTCTTCTCGATCTGGGCACTATCATCCATCTAAGAGGGATAAAAGTAAGAAATCAATGGAGCTAGCCGACCCTTTAAAGAGTCTAAGTCATGGTGCATCCAAAGTGAATACAAGTCTGACTCAAACGTTGGCATCTGTAGTGCAATATTAATAGCTCCGACGTCACACCTGACCTTCTTTCCTCTCACCTCCACTTCTTCCAGTTATTTCCAGACTGTGCCCTTTCGCTTCTTGGGGAGGGCTTGAGCATATGCAACATAGAACTCTCTCACCTAAGAAGGGATGTAGGGGTTCCTGGGCTTGGTGAATCCTTTGAACTTATGGAACTGTATGGTATCCCAAATAGTTGGGTTGTCGCTCACTACTCCATCTATGGAGAGTCGTCTCTCCTCAAGTATCGTTCTTTCTACAGCAGCTTTGAGCCTATCTAAGGCTCTTGGAGTGATAACCAAAAGGACTCTTGAAGCCGGTGCCTGTGTAGAGGAAGGTTGCACCAACTTTGATCTTATCTCCGTCCTCTTTATCACTACCCCTTGTCTAGGTTGTACCCTTTTTTGGGTAGATGATTGGGAAGGGGTAGTGTATTGACAACGGGGAGCCTTTGAAGGCTCATGTATAGATAATTCATGAAGACTCATCTCCATGATCATACATTTAATCCTATAAATCAGTGACTTGATAACTAGTTGACGTCCATTAAAGAATATAGTATGCATGAATTCAAAGTAGGCTATGACCCTTAAATTTCCTAAGTCATTGTTTTAACTCTAACTTGAAATTGAATCATATTAGCTAATTTAGTTTATTTTGAATAATTGATAATTTAGAATCATTCATCAACCTTTCTGGGAACACTTTCTTTAAATTATAGTTATTAGGAAAATTAAATATCATCTAATCTTAAGTCTCCGTGGGTTGATATCCGGATCTTTAAAATAGCTATTTTATTACCTACACGACCACGTACACTTGCGTGTGTATTTGGATGCAACAAATTTTTGGCGCCGCTGCCAGGAACATATGAATTAGGAATTATTTGATTTATCTAGTTTCTACGTTTAATGTTCAAGTTTTGACGACTTGATCTTAGTTATTGGCTATTTCAAGATTGCTTTTGGACGGCAAGCTGGAAGGTGAAACGGAGCTTGTAGAGCCACTCGTTGAATCGGAAAGATTTTTTCACTACTAGAGAAGGCAAGCACTTCTAACTTACCTTGTCCCTCTAGTTGGGGGCGGCGAACCAGCATCACCTGTAGTTGGATGTGAGCCATTTGTACCTGTAGCAATGACAAAGATGTCGGTCAGTGACATGACAATCCCATGCACAACTAATGTCACTTCGAGTATTCATAAACTACATGCTGTTGGTAGGTTTGAATTGAAGCAGAACATGGTGAAACTATTGCACACTAATGGACAATTTACTAGCTTACCTCATGAGGACCCGTAAGTAAACATTCAAAACTTCCTCAAAATCAGTGGCACGTACACTCCAAATAGAGTATTTCCTGATTATGTGAGACTCACCTTGTTTCCTTTCTTTATATTAGGGGAAGCAAGAAGATGGTTTAAATCGGAGCTAATGAACTCTATTACTTCATGGGATGATCTTGCCTGAAAATTTTTCATACAATTTTTTCCATTTGGGAAAATAGACAGCTTAGGAGAGAGATACTAAGTTTTAAGCAGAAAAGAGGAGAGAATTTATACCAGGAATGATATAAATTCAAATTATTGTTGTTAAGTTGTCCACACCATCATCAAGTAAATGGAGTTTTGTTCTACACCTTCATTAAGGGTTTGGAATCAAACACAAAAAAAATGCTTGATTCAGCTGCAGGAGGATAAACTTTGGAGAAGACTTATGCTGGATTGTTCACATTACTGAATAGAATATCATAGGGAAATCCTGAGTGGAATGGAGGAGGCGCGATTTATGTGGTGTAGAAGGCTGTTGGAATGTTAAAAGTAGATGCAGTTACAACTTTAACTTCACAAATTGTTAGGATGCAGAACATGATGAACATCCATTTTTGCAATCTGGCCCCTTCCCGCGTAACCATCCTAATTTTTTTTAGAGGAAATCAAAATCAGGCACATGGCCAAAATCAATATCAACCACAAGGTAATGGGAAAAATTATCAATAGCAGAGTCAAAGAGATAATCAAAATGGCCAGCAAAGAAACATGAACACTAAGGAGATGTTGAAGAAAATCATGGTTGAGCAATCTAAAGCAAATGCGAACATAGATAAGATAGCTACTGATTTGAGAAATAATCCATTGGCAACACAAAATCTAGAGAAGCAGTTTGAGCAATTTGCTAGTGCGCAAAACTCATGCCCTCAAGGGGGTTTGCCAGGTAATATAGATCCTTTCCGTAGTTAGGTAAATACGGTGGGTACTCATAGTGGGTTACAATTGGAGGATTTAGCTCCAAAGAAGAGAAATAATGAAACCTCGATAGGGGAAAATAAGAATAGTGAGAGTGGATAGGGTACACATGAAGAAATAGTGCTAAAGACAATGAAACCACCTCCACCTTTTCCTCAAAAGTTCAAAAAGTAGAGCAAAGATGAATGCTTTGGTAAGTTTCTTTCTCTTCTCAAACAATTTCACATTAATCTGCCTCTTGTTGATGTTTTGTAGGGAATAGTGTTTTGAAGTAGAGTCACATCGTAGAGTACCGTCATGTTTAGCGTGGGTAGTACACATGAGTAAGTGTGGCGTGGTCCTCTCACCACCCATACCTCTTGATTATCACATGTATTTTTGTGGGTTGAGCTGGGATTGTTTTCTGTTGTTTTTTCAGGTTAACATGTTGGGAACCCAACTCCCAAGTAAGGATGTAGCGTATTTAAGCCACAGAAAGAAAATTTAGAGTGGGGGAATGTCCTTCCCACACTAGTAGTCCCTCGTGGGAAAACACACCGTTTTGGCTTGAAGGGAATAGTCAAAGAGGGGAAAACATGGTGGAAGAAGCACATGAAAGGTAGATACTTCTCTGATGTATGCATTGAGCATGACAATATAGTCAAGGATTTTCCTCGAATCATGTAGAGGATTTAAGAATTCTACATGGAGTTTATTTTTGCTGAGCCGACAGAGTGCAAGTTGCACGTGGTTCGTGAGTTTTATTTTAGTTGGGCGACTAAGTCATGATCTATTTTGTGAAGGTGAGAGGGATTTTGTTTCTCTCATACTGATGGTCTTGGACGATATTCTGGGCACGACTGACACTGATCCTTTGGTGTTGACTGGCCTGAACATCTGCCCATCTTACTAGCCCATTTGACACACTCTATGTGGGCCCAAGTATATGGTGCGCTGGACAAAGCACAATTCCAAGAGGTTTCATCAGTCACATCCGTATGCTCATATGACTAGGGAATCTTGAGTGTGGCTGAAGATTGTGATAAACTGCTTGATCCCGAGGTTGCATTACATAGACATCACTCGTGATATAATGTGTTAAGGTTATGCCTTGATGACAAGCACCGAGTAGAACATTAGCGCGGTGCTCCAATCTGCTATGAGGAAGCCTCATAAGGAGTTTGTCATAACCTAAAGTAGACCCTAGGCGTAACATGGCGTATACAACACCGAGAGGCCCTACACAAGCCACTTAGCATACATCAATAAAATAATAGAAGTAAGAAGTTCAAGAGATAGAATATCATACAAAAGAGTTTTACCAAATTGGAAGTCTAAACATAACTGTCAAAGTCATCTATTACATCAAGGAAGTGATTGGGACTTAACCCATATATCACAGACAAATTTAGAAATGGAAATGACATAAAAGCAACAAAAGAGTCTCGGTTCTTGGAGCATGAGGACCCACCAATCTTCAATGCCTATGAGGGATCACTAGCCACAATTATGGGGAATAGAACCGCATGACCCTACATTAGTGAAACAATGTAGGCACAAGTATGCATTAGTACATAGAATGTACCAAGTATGATAGCAATGCATAAGAGTTATGAAATAATGCTAAAAGGACTTTATATGACATGCAATGACCAAGATAAATCATAAAGTACCATGTTAGAAAACATAAGTCATAATCATGGTCAATGAATGCTAAATATCTTATAAAAACACTTATAAGATACTTTAGAACGTAACCTTAGTTCATAATTGTGAGAAGTTTACTTTTAACCGACATAGACCATGTGACCTATAACATGGAATCTGTTGTCTATCCCACACCGAAAAGAGATGTCCTTACTTGCCAAAGTAAGTACCATAAACTTGAGCTAAAGTGAATCAACTAGCTAATGTCTATCTAAGACAAACCTATAGTGTCACATAGTTATGGGACATGGGTAATCACCGCTTGTCCACTCGATGCTAAACATAAATCCCATGAAATAGTCATTAATCATATTCATTTTATTATTCATGTAAGGGAACAATTAAGTAATAAATCCAAGCTAAGGTTCATTTAGAATAGCTCTTTGGTCTTGATTCACTTAGGTAAGAAAACCTTTCAACCTAATGAATCTTTTTTTGTGATAAACCATTTCACAATCGTGTTTTGAGTAGTATATGATAAATTCTTTCGCAACAACAACAATAACATCAATGCTTTAATATCAAAGCAACCTTAAATCATCTATATAATTTCATAAAGAAACATGCATATCTTCATGAATTCATATTTCATAGTTCATAAGCTTCATCATATGATCATAGTCTAGAAATCATGGATTACGCATGGGTTCATGTGAATTCAACTTAAAAATATGTAATTACTTCCATTAATGTATAAAAAAGATAGAAAATAACCAATTATATCATAATTGAAAAGAACCCATGAAGATTGAATAAAACTCTAACTACAATTGGAGAATCTCACTTGTAAAAATTGGAGAATTTAGGAACCCTATGTAGGAAAGGACTCCATAGGTGAATGCTATCATACCTTGATGTTAAAACCCCATAAGGATTTGAGGATTGGATACTTGTAGTTGAACCCTAGTTCTTCTTCTTCTTTTTTAATTTTGAGAAAACTTGGGAGGATGACTTAGGTTAGTTTTAGGGAAATTGAAGAATGTGTTGAAAAATGGTTAATTTGGGGATTAAAACTGTTATAGGGTTTAGGTAGAAGGTAAAACGACATAGTATTGGGTTAAAATAATTAGGAAAAGACCCAAAAGCTCTTATAAAATAACTTTGAACCCGTTTACGTTCTGTAGAAGGCCGTAAGTCCTTTTACGGACCATACTGGTTAACCGTAGATAGGTTATTGGGACTTGAAATGTTAATCAACTTTGCCGGAACCCTATGCATGGCTCTTAGGTCTTTATTCAAACCGTACATGCTAACCTTAGAAATCAACTTTAAGCTTTAAAAATCCATTAAATTTAGGGGTCACCTACGAGACCTATCTACGACTCGTACATGAAATGACAAGACGTCCTGGTGAACCGTAAAAAGGATACTTGTACTTGTTTTGAAAAAAAATATTTTCCTACTTCCTACGATTGCCATCTACGACCCGTAGACACAAATACCAGCCCAAAAACTATATTTTTCTCTTCTTTCTGAATCTGAGGTGTTACAGAGAGCACCATGCTTTGTTGTGCCAGTGGATGCTACAAAGACTAAAGAGCCAAACATTGATTATGGTCTTACCCTCACTACTGCGGAGAGGCACCAACGCGATGAGATGATCATGGCACATATGTATGGGCCGGAGATGCTGCGAAATAAGAATGGATATAGAGCCTCGACTCGGGAGCAGCTTATTGAGGTGGAAAAAATATCCATTGAATGTGCATGCATAAGCGGTACTTGGTATCAGACCCGAGTTCTTTGAGCTCGTGGATGATGATGTGCTCATAGATGAGGATAGGCATTATATTGGCTCCGATACGAAGGATGTGGACCCATTTTAGGCCGTGGATGAGGTAAATGGTGTTGATTTCACGGAGGAATGATCAGAGATTTCTTCACCTTACCTTTGTATTGGTGATTCTAATGTTTTGTATCACTGAGGGCAGTGCTTGTTTTTAAGTGTGGGGTGGGGTATATGTTCGTCTCTGATGCATATAGTAGTTGATGAATTGTAGTTGTTTGTTTTATTTCTTTTCGTTTCAGGTTCCTTGGAGTTTGTGTTTGGCTCTTTGACCAAGGGTAGTCCCTTTGAATTGTATTGAGTCAATTGTCACACTTGAGTCGCATTACCCTATAATAGATGGATGACGACTGTCTTAAGGGTAATTTTTGTCATTGAGTTTGTAGGTATGGTGTTTGTGCTAAATTTGAAATTTTGGGAGGAAATTTTTGTATGGAAGCATGTGGGTGAATATGTTTGGATGCCTTTCAACTCTTGTGTTTGACTTGAAACTGCAACTTAAGCTTAATTTGAACTTTTGCATTATTGTTGGGCTTTATGAGAAAGCTTACATGAATTGAACTTCTGCCATGTGTGGTGAGACATTGTGTATTCCATGTTTACATCTTAGTCTAGAACTTGACATGCATGTTATTGAAGTGAAATCAAAAGTATTTCTTTCTTTAAGAGATGATAATAGGCCTCCTTTGATTTTTTCAGAATTTTAGCCTTATCAAATATAATATCACTAGTAGCCCTTTTGAGCCTGTAGCCTTTTGTTGGTAGCCTCAATTTTACCTGAACTATTTTATTGAATCCCTAGTTGTTTGCACTCTGCTTTCCTAAGCATTGTAGAATAGACTGATTGGACTTGGTAGAATTGAAAGTCAATAGATGGTTTCGTGATAAAAATGTGGCCACTGATAGCTGCAAGGTGATGAAAAAGCTCTCATTGAAAGAATAAGCCCCCTATATATGAAACAATAAAACAAAGCAAACGTAATAAATATTTTTGGGGTATTATTGAAATGATGCGAGTTACTTGTTACTTGATTGTTAAGGAGAAAGATGAAAATAAAGAGAAGGAAATAAAGAGGTGAGGAAGTCTAAAACGTACACAATGATTAAGGAAGTGTGAGTCACTATTATATAGTTTTCCTATCCGTCCCGTAGCCTACATTACAACCCGTGAAAGTCCTAAATGATTCTTTTCAAGGCATGCTTAATTAGTGGAGATATACATAATGGGCAAGCCAATGGTTCTAGGTGCATACATGTGAACTGTTCTTTGTGAGTGTGAGAGTTTCTCTTTGATACGAAGTCCATACTTTATACCAAATCTTGTAAGTTGAGTGTTTGCACTAATTCTTCTTGTGAGGGCACTTGTTTGATGAAGGATAAGTGACATATTATGGCTTGCATGAAGCTTAATGTTTGAGTTGCTAAAAGTTGTTGAGTCAATACTAGAAGTCATGTGGTGTTTATATTGGGGCCAAGGCCAAATGTGTATGCAGACATGCTTATTGTGGATTGATAAAAAGATTTCTGAAAGTAAAAAAGTTGAAGCAATAAAATTCCATTTATAGTGAGTCTAGATCTAGGGGGTAGACATGTGAATCTTTCAAGGACTAACAAAGCTCTAAGTGTGGGGTGATGATCTTGGGCATATTTATATGCCTAGGAGCCAAATAACACCCATGCTTTAGCCAAGTTTGAGGACAAACTTTTGTGTTAGTGATAGTGTTTAAGTCATGTTATTACATTATGAGTAATCAATGTGAATAGTACTTATAGGTTGAGTAACAAGAGAAAAAGGGCACAAAAGTGGCAATATGGTTCAAGCACGAAAGCACAAACGATAAAGTGTCTAAGGATAAAATGAAGTTCAAAGGGAGAAAAACTATGTTTTGTATCCTCTCCACGTTGCAGAGAGGGAATTAATTATTCTTCACATTGATGATGTTAAGGCAAAAGATTGTGTATCCTTTCTGCATCGCGGAGAAGAGAAGTTCAAGAAAAGAAGAATTCACGAAACATTGGTGCGTCGCGGACCTGAGTCTAATTTTCTGCCAACTTTTCCCAAACTATATATAGACTCAGATTTATTATTTTAATTATTCTTTTTCTGTCTTTTGGAGAAAGATGACTTGGAGAACTATTTTTTCTATTTTAGGGTTCATTCCTACTCTTTACATCTATCAATTTCTCTTATGTTTATTGAATACTTGAAGATTGAGAATCGTATTATGAGTAGCTAAATTCCCTGTTCTGGGGTTGTGTCTACATGATGATTGTATATTATTGAATTTTATAGATTGAAATTGGTTAACACATGAATTACTCTTTGGTTCTAAATTTAGTATTTCCTAACGGACAACCATTGAAATAAACTTATTATTCAAATTGAACTCGGGAGAGGAATATGAGGATTAAACGTATGGCAAAAGGAGCATGATCTTCTTTAAAATTAGGGTTGATTTGTATCTAGGATAGGAATATACCTAAAGACCTTTCTTGGTTGATATACATGATGAAAACATAATGCTTGATAATCGGTTCAGTCTATCCCCGCTCATGATGTAGTTAGACCTCCAATTACAGTAGGCAATTGGAGGTCGGGTGACCATGATCATATATTTAACCCTATAAATCGATGATTTGATAACTAGTTGACGTCCATTAAAGAATATGATATACATGAATTCAAAGTAGGTTGTATCCTTGAAATTTCCCAAGTAATTATTTTAACTCCAACTTGAAATTGAATCATATTAGATAATTTAGTTTATTTTCAATAATTGATAATTTAGAGTCATTCATCAACCTATTCATCAACATTTATAGGAACACTAACTTTAAATTATAGTTATTGCAAAAATCAAATATAATCTAATCTTAAGTCTCTGTTGGTGTCACGACCCAGGGGTAAACCCTAGATGTAACATGACGTACTCGACACCAAAGGGGTCTCTAAAATACACTTAGCATATCATAACATAAGATAATAGAAAAGTGCGGAAATTTAAAAACATTTTTCCATACAATCGAAGTCTTTAATAAAAACAAGCGGAAGTCTATAACTCTTTGTCTCAAACCATCTAATACAACTTTGAATAACTCTTGGGACATAGTCCATACAATAGTCTAACAAATAAAAAGAAAGACATAAAGGAAAGGTGATGAATCCTCGATGCTATGAGGACTCACCAAGTCTTCAACTTCTTGAACTTCTAGAGACCTATCCTCAAGAATGGAACTCAAAATCACTGAACCCTACATTTGATTAGAATGTAGGCAAGAGTATGCATTAGTACAAAATGTACTAAGTATGATGGCTAGTATAATACCATAAGAGCATAACACAAGGGTTAGTCAACATAAGGCATATGCCATAATCATAAGAGATACTTTATGAAACATGAACAATAATCATAAGAAACAATAACATAGTCATAAGCATATTTTCTAACATAGGCATCATATAAGCATTAATTAACACTTATTCCTTCATATCATAATAGGAATATCTCATAAGTAGCTTCAAGTCATACTTGTGCAATGCATGGATAAGACCCCATAATCTCACCCATACTAAGCAAAGCTTCTTGAGTAACCATAGTTCATAATTCATATTCTTATTATGGGAATTAGCCTTAACCGACATAGACCATGTGAGCTTAACATGGAATCCGGTGTCTACCCCACACCGAAAAGGGGTTTCTCTACTTGCCTAAGGTAGAAACATACTCTTAGCTTGGTGGATCCATTAGCTAAGTAACCTACGAGGGCACGTAGTTTATGGGATTAGGGTATTGCTACTAGAAACCCGACCTCTACTATCGTGAGGGCTTCCATCCCATGAGATTTCTCCTAGGAACCCGGCCTCTACTAACGTGAGGGATCCCATCTCAAGAGAGTACTACTACAAACCTGACCTCTACTAACATGAGGGCTTCCATCTCATATCAATATCCACTCGGTGCTAAGCATAATTCCCATTGATTGCATATTAAGTCTTGACTTAATTTCATATTTATAGAAGAATGTCTTGACACTCAATCCAACATAACTCATACTAAAGCTCATAGATTCAACAGGGGAGACTAGTCTTCCAACCTTAGAATCACTATATGTGACAAACCTTTCACATCATATCATATTCATGCATAAGTGTGTATATGATAATAACCTTTCAACAACACAACAACTAGATCATGAGCATAGTCACTTTACTCTTAAAGTGTTTCTAAATCATGTACTAAACTTCATAAAACATGCATAATATCATATCTTTCCCTTTTAAGGTCAAAGCTCATAGCAAATCCACACATCTAGAATGACTACATTAGACATGGATATAATCATAATTCAAGTAGTTCAATTACTACAAACATAACCTCATAATTCACCTCCTTGAGGTTCAAAGCTCACTTTCAATCATCACCCTAGGGTTCAAGCACTAGACATGGATATCGTCCTAACTCATGTGATTCTATCACTTTATGCATTCAAATATTCATGAGGTAGATTAGGTAGGTAAAGTCTTTCCACAACAATTCTATCTAATAGTTTACCATTATCATGCAAGGTTCACTCTTAAAGCCTTAACATACATAATTCATCACATTGGCTTTACTCTCAAAATCCTAGAGATCAACATTCATGACTACAAGCCTTACACTAAAAGCTTTTACTTCTTACAATCATCATTCATACCTAGACTTCAAGGCATTCTAATCACATACTTCATTTTTAAGCAATTCTAGGCATAAATCATCAAAAAGGTTCAAATTCAAGCTTTACTAGTCATGATCCATCATATATACTATAATATAATTCAATTCATGCCTACTTGTTTTTATTCTTTAACAATTACTATAGACATAATCAATTCTAGAAGATTATCTCTAAGTCTTCAATTTCCCTTTTTAAGGCACAAACCCACATTACTTCAATTTCATCAATTAAACTAGGGTTAGCTGTGGAAAACATATAATATCATCATAATAGAATGATTCAATACTAAATCAATCATAAACAAGTACTATCCACTCAATTGGAGTCATACTCAACTTAACTCATAATATTGGAAGGAACCCTAACTTGAATTGGGGATTTCATCTTCACAATTGGAGGAAATCTAAGGGGCTCCATGGATGGAAGAATTCATGGATGAATAAGCTATCATACCTTTATTATAAAACCCTCAAAATGCTTGTAATAATGGAGGAATTTGCCCTAACTTGCTTCTCTTCTTCTTCTTCTTTCTAGAGAGAGGATTTCTTGGAGGGAATTGGGTTCTTTTGGGTGAATGAAATAATGATTTGGAATCCCTTAATTAATGGTCTAATAGTCTTATATAGGTGGTCTAATTACTAATAAAATGACACCATTTTATAACTAATTAATTCTAGAAACTTCCCTAACCCTCCAACATAAACCGCTTAAGGACAAGGATGCCTCACCCACGAGACCCCGACCCACGGGCCATTGGTGGACCCACAGGTCGTGCTGGTCCTCCATGGGTGGAGTCCTGCAGCTCCACTTTTGGGGTCTTGACCCACGACCCCATCCACGAGGTGTGGATCCCTCTACGAGGAGTGGGTCCCCAATCGTGGATGGGCTGTCTTTTTGGTAGATTTTAGGTGGTTTCTAGGACCCTTGGTTGGTCCTTGGGGAGTCGTACCTTGACTTTTAACCCCTAAACCCTTCACTCTAAATACAACAAGTCATTTCTACAACTCTAACCCTCACGTAAAGATCTAGAACCCTTACGTACGGCTCTAGTCTAACTCTGGGTGTTACAATATCTCCCCCTTGGGATCATTCGTCCTCGAATGACAATCTAAACACTTCTTAAAGGAAACGACTCTAGACTAGTAGCCCATCATGCATGCAACTCATCTAAATGCACATAAACAAGAGAGGAAAACTTCAATTCCAAACTCAAGCATACTCAATGCAACACAAGGGAGTAGGAACTACATCTAACAACTCAAAATGCATGAAATTCCTTATCTACTCATACTGAAGGAGGAACTACCATCTCCTAGCTAAAACATGCTCAACATATACTCATGGAGCCTATATGCAATTTACTCTAAAAAAACATTTATTCAAGGAGGAACCTTTGAACTCCAAACTAAGGCATGCTCATATAATCATCTCATGAAGTCAAATAGGCAACTCATACTCAATGCACTACAACATGAGGAAATAATTATGCAAACTCATTTTTTTTCTTTTAAAACACAAGTTTTCATGAACATGCACATCCTAAGGAAATCATGGAAACATCTATAACACACATGACTTCACATAAAAATCAAATCAAGAGGAACTTATCATCTCAAGATCTTAATGCTAAAGGAGGAATACAAGGAAAATGATGAGGACATCGGGACTTCTCATTAGCCCTATGCCTCCCAAGTAGCACCCTCACCTAAATCCCTAACTAAAAGACCACTCCTTAGCACTTGCATGGAAGCAACTTCCTTACTCTTCAATTTCTTAACTTGCCGGTCCAAGATCCCTACCGGCATTTCTAAATTAGAGGAATTCTCCTTAACTCCCAACTCTTCTTAAGGAATTTATGAACGTCGGATCTCCAACACCCTTCTATATCCTAGAGACATGGAAAATCGGACACACCGGTACCTCTCATTAAGCAACTCTAGTTCACAAGCACTCTTACCAACTCCACTCAAGATCTCATATGAGCCTAAAAAATCAGGACTAAACTCCCCAAACTCAATACATTTCTCAAGGTGAGAATTTCAAGCCAACCCAAATAATGAACATCAAGAACACTCAACATCCTTGATATCTAAGCACATCATCTCCCCCTTGTGAGTAAGCCTATATAGACTCTTCTAAGCCCCTTACTTTCAATTCTAAGGTCGGAACAAATCATCACTAAACTTTCACATCCTTCACACAAGATGATTCTAAACCATGGTGAACTACACTACTACTCTTTTTAGAGGAGTCTACTCACTCAACACATCTAAGCATTACTTACACACCCTATTCATCACACCTTTCAACCTACTCAAAACTCAAAATGTCCAAGTAGGGTTCTACCATTAATATCATAAAACAACAATGAAGCCCATCCATACCAAAGACAACTTCAAAGTCTAACTTATCAAGTCACAAAAGACAAGCAATACCGAAATCTAATAAAGCATAAAACACATACCGGAACTATTATGAGGAACTTGCTTACCCTCTCCCCTCATAGCCTTTTCCTTTGGATAATCCCTCATTTTGTGACCACTCTCATTATAATTAGAGCAACCTCTTTGCCGGCCAAACATCTACCCTCATGTCTCTTTCAATTCTACTAAGGTTAGATCAAGACAATTCTAAACCATGACAACCCATATCATCACCTTTGGTGGGATCTACCAATCAATCGTATCTAGGTATTATCTAAACACCCTACTCAAAATGACTATACTTTAGATCAATCTTAAAAGATAACTAACTCTTTGAAGTTGGTCAACACTTAAACATATCTCTCTCACCTTAGCTAGGTGGTACATGCAACCCTCAAGTGAACTTTAAGACAAAACATAATCCAAACTTATGGCATAGACTTTCCCCTCTTCCACTCTCGAATAGGCTCATTTGGGAACTAACGATTTGACTATACGGGGTCTACAATCACATAGGAGCATGACAATAATACTACCAATCCATCATAAGGATGACATCTAATCCTACCATATCAAGTTCTATCTAGTCACATAGCCATAATTAGTATCACAACCAACATTTTCTCCCCCGCTCCTTGAAGCATGAGCCCTTCGAGTAGTCATATCCCAAAGACCATCGGATAAGGAGTAGGAGAGAAATCTAATAGAGTTAAACTTTATGGCACGGCTTAGAGAATGAATAAGTGAGATTTCCTAAGCATCCAATAGCCTCTTATTCATAAATGTGTCGCGCTCCACATTTATGAACAAGACTCTACTAGACGTGGTTTGAGACATCTTAGAACCCTTCTAAACCTTGTGCTCTGATTACTAAGTTTGTCACGACCCAGGGGTATACCCTAGATGTAACATGGCGTACTCGACCCCGAAGGGGTATCATACAAGTCACTTGGCATATCATAACATAAGATAATAGAAAAGTGTGGAAATTTAAAAACATTTTTCCACACAATCGAAGTCTTTCATAAAAATAAGCGGAAGTCTATAACTCTTTGTCTCAAACCATCTAATACAACTTTGAATAACTCTTGGGACATAGCTCATACAATAGTCTAACACATAAAAAGAGAGCCATAAATGAAAGGTGATCAATCCTCGATGTTATGAGGACTCACCAAGTCTTCAACTCCTTGCACTTCTAGAGACCTATCCTCAAGAATGGAACTCAAAATCACCGAACCTTACATTTGATGAGAATGTAGGAAAAAGTATGCGTTAGTACAAAATGTACTAAATATGATAGCTAGTATAATACCATAAAAGTATAACACAAAGGTTAGTTAACATAAGCCATATGCCATAATAATAAGAGATACTTCATGAAGAATAAATAATAAGCATAAGAGACAATAACATAGTCATAAGCATAGTCTCCAACATAGGCATCATATAAGCATTAGTTAACCCTTAGTCCTTAATATCATAATAGGAACATCTCATAAGTAGCTTCAAGTCATACTTGTGCAATGCATGGATAAGACCTCATAATCTCACCCATACTAAGTAAACCTTCTTGATTAACTGTAGTTCATAATTCATATTCTTATTGTGGGAATTAGCCTTAACCGACATAGACCACGTGAGCTTAACATGGAATCTGGTATCTACCCTACACCGAAAAAGGGTTGCTCTACTTGCCTAAGGTAGAACCATACTATGAGCTTAGGTGGATCCATTAGCTAAGTAACCTATGAGGGCACATAGTTTATGGGAAAAGGGGATGGCTACTAGAAACCCAACCTCTACTATAGTGAGGGCTTCCATCCCACGAGATTGTTCCTAGGAACCCGGCCTCTACTAACGTGAGGGATCCCATCTCAACAGACTACTACTAAAAACTCGTCCTCTACTAATGTGAGGGCTTCTATCTCATATCAATATCCACTCGGTGCTAAGCGTAATTCCCATTGAGTTCATATTAAGTATTGACTTAAGTTCATATTTATGGAAGAATGTCTTGACATTCAATCCAACATAACTCATACTAAAGCTCATAGATTCAATAGGGGAGACTAGTCTTCCAACCTTAGAATCACTACATGTGACAAACTTTAACATCATATCATATTCATGCATAAGTGTGTATATGAGAATAACCTTTCAACAACACAACACCTATATCATGAGCATATTCACTTTACTCTCAAAATGTTTCTAAAACATGTACTAAACTTCATAAAACATGCATAATATCATATCTTTCCCTTTTAAGGTCAAAGCTCATAGCAAATCCACACATCTATAATGACTACATTAGACATGGATATAATCATAATTCAAGTAGTTCAATTACTACAAGCATAATCTCATTCTTTACCTCCTTGAGGTTCAAAGTTCACTTTCAATCATCACCCTAGGGTTCAACCACTAGACATGGATATCATCCTAACTCATGTGATTCTGTCACTTTATGCATTCAAACATTCATGAGGTAGATTAGGTAGGTAAAGTCTTTCCACAACAATTCTATCTAATAGTTTACCATTATCATGCAAGGTTCACTCTTAAAGCCTTAACATACATAATTCATCACATTGGCTTTACTCTCAAAATCCTAGAGATCAACATTCATGACTACAAGCCTTACACTAAAAGCTTTTACTTCTTACAATCATCATTCATACCTAGACTTCAAGGCATTCTAATCACATACTTCATTTTTAAGCAATTCTAGGCATAAATCATCAAAAAGGTTCAAATTCAAGCTTTACTAGTCATGATCCATCATATATACTATAATATAATTCAATTCATGCCTACTTGTTTTTATTCTTGAACAATTACTATAGACATAATCAATTCTAGAAGATTATCTCTAAGTCTTCAATTTCCTTTTTTAAGGCACAAACCCACATTACTTCAATTTCATCAATTAAACTAGGGTTAGCCATGGAAAACATATAATATCATCATAATAGAATGATTCAATACTTAATCAATTATAAACAATTACTATCCACTCAATTGGAATCATACTCAACTTAACCCACAATATTGAAAGGAACCCTAACTTGAATTAGGGATTTCATCTTCACAATTGGCGGAAATCTAAGGGGCTTCATGGATGAATAAGCTATCATACCTTGATTATAAATCCCTCAAAATGCTTGCAATAATGGAGAAATTTTCCCTAACTTGCTCTTCTTCTTCTTCCTAGAGAGAGAATTTCTTGAAGGGAATTGGGTTCTTTTGGGTGAATTGAAATAATGATTTGGAATCCCTTAATTAATGGTCTAATAGCTTTATATATGTGGTCTAATTATTAATAAAACGACACCACTTTATAAGTAATTAATTCTAGAAACTTCCCTAACCCTCCAACTTAAACCACCTAAGGACAAGCCTGCCTTACCCACGATACCCTGACCCACGGGCCGTTGGTGGACCCATGGACCGTGCTGGTCCTCCGTGGGTGGATTCCTGCAGCTCCACTTTTGGGGTCTTGACCCACTACCCCATCCACGAGGCGTGGATCCCCCTGTGGGGGGTGGATCCCCAATCTTGGGTGGGATGTCTTTTTGGCAGATTTTAGGTGGTTTCTAGGGTCCTCCTCAAGGACCCTTAGTTGGTCCTTGGGG
This sequence comes from Solanum piurae, assembly GCA_029582685.1. Lineage (NCBI taxonomy): Eukaryota > Viridiplantae > Streptophyta > Magnoliopsida > Solanales > Solanaceae > Solanum > Solanum piurae. Next base: position 29,885 of record JAJOOO010010566.1, read on the forward strand.
AGTCGTACCTTGATGTTTAACCCCTAAACCCTTCACTCCATATACAGGAGGTCATTTCTACAACTCTAACCCTCACGTAAAGCTCTAGAACCCTTACGTAAGGCTCTAGTCTAACTTACTAGTTTTCCGGGTGTTACAGTTGGTACGGCATCCAGTTCTTAAAAAGAGCTACTTTATTACTTGCATGATCACGTACTTGCATGTGCGTTTGGACGCAACAGACCTCTAACACTAAGCTAAGTTCAAAACCAGTCTACCGGCTAAGTTTTTTTCATTAGTTCAAGGGTCAACTTCAAACAAATATATCTTTCAACATATAAATAAATACATGACCTATAACCTATCAAGTTAAAGCTCTACAACTATTCTTTCCAACATCAATGACCTCTTAACAATCCAAATCTTGAGCAAAGTGTTATTTACATTTTACTTGAGGGACGTCAAATTGATTGTGCGCTCCGCGTGGCCCATAACGTGGGCGCTCTGCGTGGTCCGTAGCGTGGGCGCACTGCACCAAGCTAAATATATTGCAGCCTCATTATTTTTGAAGTGGTAGTATGCTCCACATGGGAGCACCATGCCAAGACAATTTTCCAGCAACCTCAATATTTTCAAAAATTGGTCATGCGCTCCGCACGGCCCATAGCATGGGCGTACTGTGCCAAGCCAATTTTTGAGGGTTTAGATTTTTATGATGCTCTAGTTATTAATTTAAGTCGGTGGGTCATAATAAAATTCATATTGAATGAACTAGGGTTTATTTTCTCTCAAATTCTCTCCTCTCCTTGATCTACAACACCAAGCGAAAACAAGAATTAATCCTAAAGTTCAAGAATGAACTTTAGAGGTTCCTCTTCAAAGTTAGAGTTTAAATTAGAGTGATTCAAGGTATATAAGGCTACTCATAGTGATGGACTAAGTTCATCATCACACTCTTCATCTAAAATTCAATCAGTAATAATCAAATCTAGTGTTTCTACCCAAGTTTTTATGAATTTTAAATTGACCTTTATTCCTTGTTATTGAATTTTGATTCTTATCATTGAAATTATGGTTATTCATGTATTTTAATTCTTGAATTGTTGCTCATGCTTAGTTTATCACATGAAACCTATTTAGTTAAGAATTATTGAAAGCTTTTACATAATTACTTTCGTGCATTGACTATTGAATTGAAGTAAGTTCAAGTATTTTAAGTTTCCATCTGAGAAGAATTTTAAGAAGCACAATGTGTATAAAATGTATTATTTTCACAATAAAAATGTGACTTTTTTAAGACAGCATAATCAGTTTGAGGAAGCAGTTTCAGCCAGTTAAAAGTAAGGATCAATATTCCTTAAAGAAGTACTTTTGAGTATTAACTCAACACAAGTATTACATGAGCATTAATGCACATTTTGGGAGTAGTAATGAGCACTAATTTGGGTAAGAGTTAAAATAACTCAAACCCTATAAACTACTCGCTAACGTAATAGGATCGTGCCATTGGTTCAAATGACTCCTCACCCAGCCTTTATAAAGGCTTAGAGATGGATCCATAAGTTCATTTTTGTTGTCCTATACTCTGGCAAGGTATATGATGACCTTGGAAATGTGGCTAGACGTTGTATCATCACGAGGCTCATAATGATGGTTGTCAGTTAGAGAAACTCCCCAAGAAAAATAAAATACTATTTTAGAAATTGATACGCATTACTTTACTTAGACACAAAGCTTTACTTGTATTATTACATTGTATATTTTACTTTCAATCAAGTTATTTTCACTATTCTTTCAACTCATATACTATTTCATTCAGATTTATTACAAATCATATATTTCATGTACTTAAGTCTTTCAACGCTGTATCATTTTATAATGCAGATTCAGGTGATCAGGATTATCAATATGCGCTCCATTGAGATCATTACCTCATCAACCTTTGGTGAGACCTCTTTTCTTTTGGGGGACTCAATTCATTATATTGATTAGTAGTAGTAGTCAGTTAGTACTTTTGAGGTAGTTGTAGGTCTTGTTCTAGCACCTACTTTCAGTGTAGTAGAGACTTCATGGAAAAAGTTAGAAAGTCAGTTTAGTATTTCCTTCAAGATGTGTTGAACATTTTCATTATCTATATTTAGTATTTTCAGAAAGAGCATGAAATTTAGTTAAGTATTTTTTTTGAATGCTCATCATTGAAGTTCTGCATGTATGTGTTTAATCTTTTGCTAAGTAATCAGTTAGGCCTAGGGTTCACTTGGGATCATCAATGATTTCCGAGTGCCAACCACACCTAGAGTATAGACCCAGAGTGTGACAATAAATCATTGAGGTTCTAGAAGAAGGAGGAGTGAAGCAACCTACACCGATAGCTTCTAGAACTCATTCCTCATTCCCACCGAGGTAAAATAAGAAGAAAGAAGAGATGACATTTTCAAAATTCTTTGATCTATTAAATAGGATAAACATTAGAATACATCTTAGTGATATGTTATAGGGCATTCTCCAATATGCAAGGTATCTAAACAATATAGTGTCCAACAATAGAAGGCTAACAAAGTATACGATACAAGTTATGATAGAGTAGTGCTCTTCTTGGATCCAAAACAGATTGCCAAAAAAGCTATAGGACTAGAAAGTTTCCCTATTGAAATTTTCATTAGAAAAAAGGTAATAGCCAAAACACTTTGTAACTTGGGAGATAATATAATTTGATTCTCTCATCACTGTTCAAGAAGATGAGGTTGAAAAGTCCCAAACCCACTAGCTACTATTATGTTACAATACGAGTCATGATTTTACTACTCATTTAGCCTATTTTCGATATGAAAATGATGTCCTCAATGAAAATTAGTATAATTTCTAATGAATTTTGCTTGTATTTCAGATTTCAATGTCACATATGCATGTAAGCATAAAAAAGAACGAAAAGAGGGTAAAATAGGAAAGAAACTATCAAAGTCAAAAAGCACCATCACCTAAGGAGTTTGGCGCATCGCCAAACTACCGGAGGTTCGCCAAAATTAATAGTTACACCCACTCCTATTCATCAACTTAGACCCTGATAGAGAATGGTGTATTGCAACAATGGTTAGCGGAATAGAAAAAATGAGATGAATCATTATGCGCCTCCCTATGATCGACCTAAGCCTAAAGATTCCAATGCTGACACTAAGAGTTATCGAATGAAGATATGTTTTCCCAAATTCTTAATAAGGTTGAAGGCTCAGACAAAAATCTTAAAGAAATGAGTTCTCTTCTTTCAACCAAACGGCCACTTGAGTCTAAAATGAACCAAATTTTTGCCTATTTAAATTCAAGACAAAAGAGAGGTCTTCTAAGTGATAGCATGATGAATATGAAAAATAAAAATACCCATTGCATGACTATTGTTACAAGGAGTGGCAAAATGGTTGGGAGAGAGGTACAAAAAGAAGATGAGACGCTTGGGGTTGGTGACAAGCAAAAATCAAAGTTGAGGAGTCTGATTCCGATGGGGTGAAAATTTATGGATCGGTATTGGTCAATGATGAAATTGATAGAAATGTGCCTTTGAATGTTGAAGGGGGTGAAAGTGGAAAGAATGATGAAATTCCACCCGTTTCTTGGCCTACATAAAAAAATTCCCCTCACCTTTCGCTCAAAAGTTGAAAAAGAAGGATGAAGATTTCACGTTCAAGAAATTCCTCTTTATGTTCAAAAGTCTCTCGGTGAAATTTCATAGGAACTATGATTTTCTTATTTGGTAAGATTGTATAAGAATTAAGAAAAAATTTGATACTCCCTCCGTCCCATTTTATGTGGCAACATTTGACCGGGCACGGAGTTTAATAAATAAATGAAGACTTTGAAATGTTTATCAAATTGCCCTTTAAAAAGTAGACTCACTTTTCTCTCTCCTCATAAATGTATTGGAGTATTATGTTTAATATTAAGTGGGACCAACAAGGGTAAAAGATGAATTGTACCTTTAAATACTTATCATATAAGGAAATATGACATTATTTTTGGGACTGACCAAAAAGGAAATTGTGCCACATAAAATGAGACGGAGGGAGTATTTTTTATTACTTGTGGAGAAAGAATATAACTTTAAGTAATTTAAATTACACGTCGAAATAAGAGACCAAATAAATCCCCAAGCTTCTTTCATAAGATAGTGTTGACCATAAGAAAAGAGACAGAAAATTATTGTTGATTGATAAATATAACCGTTATAACAAATGAAGATATGTGAATAAATCCAACAGCATAAAAACGAAAAAAAAACAAAGTTTGATTTTTCCATATGCACTCTTTTATTCAAGGAAATTTTATATCATATGCACACAACCCAAGAAAGTTGCTCCTTCAGCTAATTAAATGCACTTCTCTCTCTATTCAGCATAAAGAAGCCAACAAACTCTCATTTGCTTTGTATCCTTATCTTAGCTTAACACAATTCTTGTTTATTTCTTATTGGGGGTTCTTGAAGAAGCAAATGGGTGGACTTTTCACCTGCTGAAAATGGAGGGGTCTGTCAGCTTCAGATTCTTGGTGGGGGCAATTTTTTTGGGGATTTTTGTGGGTTGTGGATGCTCTCTAGAGAATGCTGCTGATTCAGCTACTGCAGTGTATATTGTGACCCTGAAAAAAGCTCATTTTAATGAAGAACTCAACTTGAAGAATCAATACCACTCAAGAAATGGTGGGTCACAGAGAGTTAATAGATTTGACAAACCAAGGTATTATTTTTAACTGGATATATAGTGTCATGTTAAGAATTCGTACAACTATTTTGGGATTGAAGCGTAGTAGTTGTTACATTCATAAATCTCCTCTATAGTTCAATGTTGCTCTAGATGAATGGTTTTTTTTTGTGGTTAGCCCACTTTCGTTTGTTTAATTTCTACTACAATATTATTTTAGTTGTAACTTGGGCATGTGTAAAATTGAAGTCTTTTAGTGGTTTTGAAGTTCCACTTGTAATCTAGCATTTCTAATTATTTAAGTGTTTGAAATTGTAGATTGTAGTATGTTAAAAGGAGGGAAACTTATCTGATTGTGTTTATGTATTTTAGTGTTTTGACTGATTGAGAATGAGAAGCAATGCATTATTATGTAAGGACTCTCATGGAATGAAGCGTAATTAATTACATGAGGACTTTACTCTTTTAGTGGCTAGATTCTTGGAGCTGTGTATCCCACTATCCAAAAAGTCACTTTAATAAGAAAGTTTTAGATTTGTCTAACTATCACACTCTGGTCTATTCGTATTACATTGTCATATCAGATTCTTGCATTAGACAATTAGAGTTTTTGTTCCTCTCTGTCTTGTTTTTAGTGTATCTATTTGAAAGTGAGAAGTTAACTTCTTCAGTCATATTACTGATAACTGTTTTCTGAATCAGCAATATTTCACATATAGATCGCATGAATGGTTCCTACGTTTCTCAAATGCATGATTCCTTATTGAGGAGGGTGTTAAGAGGAGAAAAGTATCTAAAAGTATACAGCTACCACTACTTGATCAATGGATTTGCTGTGCTTGTAACACCCCAGCAGGTATGGAGAGATTATAATTTTCTTTAACATGCCATACATAGTTAAGTCATTACATAGTCTTTTGTGACTTTTGATCATGGTCATATCTTATGTGAACATGTATTTGATCAATTTGAAGGCATTCAAGCTTGCAACGAGGAGAGAGGTGTCAAATATTGTTTTGGATTTCTCAGTTAAGACTGCAACCACACATACACCACAATTTCTAGGTCTACCTCGTGGGGCATGGGCACAAGAAGGTGGATATGAAACTGCTGGGGTAGGCATTGTAATTGGTTTCATTGACACTGGAATTGATCCTACACACCCCAGCTTCAATGATAAGTCACCTGAGCAAACATATCCTGTTCCTGAGCACTTCTCAGGCATTTGTGAGGTCACCCTGGATTTTCCATCCGGATCTTGCAACAGGAAACTTGTTGGTGCCCGTCATTTTGCAGCATCTGCTATAACCAGGGGAATATTTAATGCAACTAAGGACTTTGCTTCTCCTTTTGATGGTGATGGTCATGGAACGTAAGTGTTCTTTATCATATGGACATTCCACTGCAGCTCTTTTGTAGGCTTATTTGGTATTCACAATGTGCACACTGAATGTAAGAGCTCTTGATCATAATCAATATGTTTCTTCATTTCTTCTGAAGTATAAAATTTGGCGATCCACCTCCTTTATATATGAATTTTGGTCATCTAACATTCTTTTTAAGAGTAAGACTTGAAAATAGTGAAGGAGTTCCAAACAAGTTGGGGTTGTCTATATGAATCCTCACTGACCATGTTTCTCCATTTAAATTCATCTCTGCACTACTTTATCAGTTTAAAAAGGAGGAAACTTTATAGGCCTACCCTAGACTAACACTTTTTGATCAAGACCTCTCTGATGCCTCATTTAGGATATGTAAAATTCTGATTTTATTGGTTGTAATGGATCATTCATGGAATTATCAAGAGTTGAGCATCTCCATGAAACTCTATGAATGTGGTGCAGTTGCACAATAGGGAAGATGCTATAGCTGCATCGTATGTTTCACGTGATTAAACAATCATCATTGTCTCCGAGTATTCATGTTTCACAGTGATTCATCTATACTTTTATAGCTTTCTTCTGTTTTGCTTGCTAATCCAAGTATTAACTCTCTAAAGTTTCAGTTCTCCTCTTGAGGTGGTTGCTTCATGTCACTTAGATTCCAACCATAATTCGAGTATCCATTCCATTCTGAATCATAATGGTAACCATATGAATCATCCTGCCTGTATGTCCGAGAAGCATAGTAAGATTGTTCAGATTATGAACTATAGAAACATAAGTTACTTTCTTGGTTTTTCATGAATGAGGTGATTTCCACCACAAAAGTCACATGTTCTGATCCTTTGAAAATGCTCTGCTATCAGCTCTTAGTTGTTTTTCTGGATTCTCCTGTAGTTCATCTTTAAAGCACTTGGGGTGAGTTCAAATTCAGGGATAATTTCTTCAAGTCTCCTTCTCTACCATTTGTCAGGTACTAAGGATGAAATCTCGAAAATGTGAAAGAAAAGATTTTATACAACTCTCAAAGTTGCAACAACAACAATTAGCAAATAGATGTTGCCCAATCCCCCGGAAAAGGCCCCAAAATCTGACGAGCCCAAGATCTGTGTATAAAAACTAAAGCTCATGCTTGTCAAAGATAGTATTGATAATGTCAATCCCATGAGAGGATTGAGTTTCTAATATGCTAATTAGTATTGATTGATTACTTTTTGAGAAATCCGATTTGTAAAATTAATAATGACGGGAGAAATAGCCACAACTCAATTGAGTTGAGTCAAGAATCCACCTATGGAATAACTAGCAACTATAATACCTTTCATCAACCCTTGTTGAAGTATGAATGTTTCTCGCGAATACATTCAATCCCTCTAATCTTTTCTAAAGATGCGAAGGTTGTATTTAAAGGCTCTGCATAGATAGAAATATATAGTCTTCTTTCAAATATCTATGCGGCAATTCTAAGGTTAAAATACTAATCCCTTCTTGCGAATAGAATCAATATTCAACAAGACTATCCTAAACCCAATCAAAGCAATGGAGAAATTGATATATCTCTTGTGATTATTATATCAATAAACTCCTCAAGGAATCAATTAAACACATGAGATAAAAGGTAAATTAGTCACTAATAAAACCACAGGTTTCATCAAACCTCAACTATGAGAATGTCACTCCATAATGGAGTAAAAACAATCATTGAAAAATTAAGAGTCATCATGCTCATAACAAAAGATTAGGAGAAGAAGGTGGTTTAGAAGAAACTCTAAATCTCTTTAATCCTCCTTGAAATTCTGAAGTTCTCTTTTTTTCTCTCCCAACAGCTGCGTCTGTCTTTTGGTGTCGCCTCCCCTTTTTTCATACTCTCCAAAGTCCCTATTTATTTCCATCTCAACCCTAGTAACTAAAAAGTTGAAAATTTGAACTCAGGGTCGTGCAGTCACAGTGACCAAAACTCCACCACTGCGACAGTCGGGGCTATTTTGTGCCCAATTCTTCATTTCATGCATCTCTTTTGCTTGAGTCTTGTGTATTTCCTCCTTCCTTTTTTTGTGAAGTAATTAAATTGTATTAGAAAAGCATCAAGGAGATGCAATGGTCACAACTAAATAAAGTTGCTTCAAACATGAAAATAACATGCACAACTAAATAAAGTTGCTTCAAACATGAAAATAACATGAAGCTAACTATGGAAAAACCTGTAAAGCAGCCAAAAAGATCCCTTTAAACCTTACTGTGCCTAGAGTTAGGGAGCTAACAAAATCCCAAAAATTATCCATACTAACAGGGGAGAGAAGGTGCCAATATGGGAGTTGATATTCCATCAAAGCAGCTGCAGTTACCGTCTTTCCAAATGCTCCAAAATTTTACTTTTAGGATCATCCTCCAGTACTTTTGATAGTGTTGTCAACTGTCCGACATATCCTGCTAGCATAAGTATCTTTGATGGAGAGGGGAATAACCCATTGGAGGCCTAACAACGAGAAGAAGAAATGCCATATGCCAATTGTAATGGGGCAGTGCAAAAAAAGATGGTTGACACTTTCATTGTTTTTTTTTACACGAAAAACATCTGTTGATGAGCATGATGCCCTTTCCTAAGGTTGTCTTGTGTTAAACATGTCTTGGATGCAAAACAGGAGACCTTTGTGTATTTCCTCCTTACCTCCTTCATTGCATATCTTTCATCAAAACAACCAAATATGTGAGGGATTACATCATATACTACTTAAAACTCTTCAAACATGAGAAAAGACATAAATACACTTGAATCATTGTCCTCAAGCAAAAAGGACTGCCATAAAACAGCAACAGAAGGACATAACATCAGTTAAGAGCTTTCTTTTTCAGCAACATTGACTTAGATCAACCAAGAGAATTAAGCACCCTTTTTTTTGCTCATACTCGTGTATTGACAAAATGAAATTCTTGTGTCCCTTGAATCCCATTATGCCTCACCAAACTGACCACCCCAAATTAACAAAAAGATACCAAGCCAACAAGCTTGAATCCCAATATGCCTCTCCAAACGGACTACCCCAAATTAACAAAAAGATACCAAGCCAACAAGGGAGAAACAAATGGGCATGTTCAAGAACAATGACACTCACAATGATCAAAGAAATTCTTGCATCACATAGAAGAGTACCAAAAGCTTTCTTATCTTGTCACTATCCACTAATGAGTTCTCAAGCAAAGATCAGGTAGAATTTTTTCATTTGGTAGTAATGTAGACTAAAGGATGAATACTCAGCACTTAAGCTCACAACAATATTTTTTTTCTGTTCACACTAAATCCCATACATGAAACTCTGTTCTCATTTTGCTCAAGTAAGGTGTGCCCAAGGGTTCCAAAACACACACAGAAAAGAGAAAAACAATGAAAAGAAAAGAAAGGACCTTGTTTGATTTGAACCTTCTTGATATCATCAATTTGTTATCTTTACTCCAAACTTAAGATACTGAAAATAGCATCTAAAACCATGTGGCTTGAATTTCTTATTAAACAGGCATACAGCTTCTATTGCGGCAGGAAACCATGGAGTCCCCGTTATTGTAGCTGGACATGACTTTGGAAATGCTAGTGGAATGGCTCCTCATTCACAGTAAGAAATTGAATTTTAATTTTCTGTTAACATTTGATATACTGATATCAACCTGCAAGGTGATACTCTACATGCAGAAGAGATTCCAGCGATGTTACTATCATCAGTTCATCACTAGTAGTTTAGTGTATCACAGTATTGCAATCAACTTATGTATTAGTTCTTGTTCATCTTTTCTATAAGCCCTTTGTCTTGTGAATCTTGCAATGACTTCTAACCAAGCGCTTTCTCAATGCAAAAGATTTTGACAACTTAACTTTACAAAAAGGTTCTTTTGTAACAAAATGATCCTGATCACTTCTTCAGGAGTTAACCAAACATTACAATTAGCACACCTGTTCTCTGATAAGTGAAGTGATGAAAGTTTGAATCCATTGTTGAGGGGAGGGGGATCATGGAGCACTGGGAAGTGCTTGAGTTCTGAGCACTTGGGGATATTACTAGAAATCTACTTTAATGATCGACCTTCTCAACTTCCCCAAGTGGTCATAACTCAAGCCTCCAGTGTTTCCTTTTATCAAAATACAGAGATTGAGATAAGTATTTATTTCCTTACCTTGTATCTTTCTCGCTAAAAGTAGTATTAGAGCAGATACTGATTACATGCCGATATTTCTAGCATTGCAGTTTACAAGGCATTATACAAGAGTTTTGGTGGCTTTGCTGCAGATGTTGTTGCTGCCATAGACCAGGTAAGTTTTCATTTTTGGCTTGAGAGTGGAGAACTTTTAAAGGAAAAGAATAAAGAGAAAAGGATGCATGTCCTGGTTTTGACTTTTGGATAAAGAGAGGAATGGAGAAAAATATATTGCAGATGTAGGGAAGTCTCTCATCATGTTTCTGTAACATAAAATAGTAGTATACTAGTTTAGATTTGATTTTGTCAGAAGGTGAAAAATGTTTCATCTGTAAGTTATAAAAGAAAAAGTTTCATCTTTTTTTGACATAAAAGAGAAAGATTCAAATACCAAAATGGGTCTAATTTTTGGTACAGAATAGAATGGGAAGCATGCCAATTTTTTATGGATGGAGGGCATATTCATTTGCCCTTGATGCTTAAGAATCATTTATTGCTAATTCACAGAGGCAAAAGAGAAAAAAGAATAAATATTAATTCCTCAGTGTTGATACTTGTCTGTTACAATTATAGGCAGCCCAGGATGGCGTGGATATAATCAATTTATCAATCACGCCAAACAGGCGTCCTCCTGGTTTGGCGACTTTCTTTAATCCGATAGACATGGCCTTGTTATCAGCAGTAAAAGCTGGCATATTTGTGGTACAAGCAGCTGGCAATACTGGACCATCACCTAAGAGTGTTGCTTCGTTCAGCCCATGGATCTTCAGTGTTGGTGCTTCAACCCATGACAGGGTTTACAGCAACTCTATATTGCTGGGCAACAACATCACCATATCTGGAGTTGGACTAGCACGTAAGTCTTCCTTGGTGATTGCTGCATTTAATTGTATTTTGAGAATATTAATGGAGCATGATTCTTCCCACAAATATCTATTATTTTAATCCTTCCCTCTCACTTAGTCTTAAATTGTCTGTTAGAAGAAGTTAACGAGTAGAACTGAAATTATATAATTCTTTGAAGAGAAGTGGGGCAATAATCAGATTTCACTACCTAACTATTCCGCTCTGCACTAAGTTAAGTAATTTTCTGTTGGAACTTCTAATGATAATTTATGCAACTTCTAGGTCAGTTGTTGTTTCTCTCTCTTTCTAGAGAGAGAAATTGCAATTCCTTGCGAGTTAGAAAAGAATGAGTAATAGATGATCATCCTATGGAGAGTCACAACTCTTGGATATGGTTGGATCAGTTATAGGTAAGTTAGTACCGATCCAGAGAACTTAGGTGATAGAGGTGTTACAAGGAAGGTAGATGTCGACCCTTACTTACGAGTATTCAAATTAGCCCTTTCACTTTTGGTGTCGTTCTATATGTTCTGATATCTTATACGTAAAAGAATGCATTTGAGGGATGAGGATAGTCTTCAATCACCAGATTTTTCAAGTGAATTCATATATTTTTTGTGACTTAAAAATCAGCCCTTTGGGCAAATTGCAACTTTTGAAACTCGGGGATGATTTGCCTGTCCTATACCTTTGTCCACTTAAATACTGGACTTAGTTCACTAGAGCTCGAACTTTTGACCTAAGTCCCAAGTCCCTCAACCTCAACCCCTTGGGGCTTTCTCTCTCAAGTGAATATTAAGGTGTTTCTAAATAAGTTTGACTTAGTTCACTTGGCATAGAGCTCACACTTTTTGACCCAAGTCACAAGTCCCTCAACCTCAACCCTTTGGGGCTTTCTCAAGTGAATATTAAGGTGGATTCTAAATAAGTTCGATATATTTTTGGATTAAACATGATCCATTACCTTTTGATTAAAAAGTTAGGCTTAGACTTAAAGTATGTACAGGTCATGTGCCACATTAGATAAATTACTATATCCACGGTAAAGTGTGTCACTAGCATTGAGGCGTAATGTCACGAACTTAGACTTCAATTAATGCTCCGTGTGACACTTGACAACTTACTCACGACTATTTCATGATCTTGTAAGCTCAAGTAAGTCCTTTTCAAACTTAGATCGCTAAGAGAATGAAGAAAGACATGAGAGTTTTTAAAGAAGGCTTTTGTATTGCTTTGGAAGATTGCTTACACTTGCTTGGTTGAGTTACAAATGAATGCCCCTCTATTTATACTACACACCTAGGGGCTAAAGTGCAAATAAAAATTGCTATACAAGTCCCTACATATTTACAAATTGGTCCCTCTTCTAGAATTCTCTACAAGGCTAGAGAATTCTCAAGCCTTCCAAGAACTCTTCTAGGGTATTCTAGAGCCTTCTCCAAACCTTTCCAAGATTCTAGATTCTTCCCCCCCTTAATTTTATGCCTTACTTGTATGGCAAATGGGCGGGTCATGACAGTAAGTTCTTCATGCTTTCTTCTAATCTTTTCTCTCACATGGTATCAAAGCATGCAAAACTTTTGAATTCAAGTCTTGTCGCCACCTATCAACAAATATTTTCATGTACTTAGCCCAACAAAAAAAAATTAGACCCACACATCAGTGTGATCAAACTAAAATAAGTACACGAAAGTGCAATTTCTAACAATTCAAGCTAGATAAGGTAGTTTACTTAATTTAATATGAATCTTCTCCCAGACGTTGCTATAGTGAATAGTGATTGCACCGCCAGGAACTAGATTTATTTTTCAACAAAGATCCAATGCCATGTCATATTAAGTGAACCACCTCAAATACAAGTTGAATTGTTAAAGATGATATATGTTTATTATAGACCCAAAAATGCTCCAATATCACATTAAATGGTGTGAACCGTCTCATCTAAAAGTTTAAATTGTTAGAGAGGAAACATGTTTATTTATTTAAATTTATATAAGCAGAGAGAAATTAAAAGGTGAACAATCTTTCATTTGCGGGAAACAGATGCCATTTTAGGACTACTTAAAAAGAAAAGGAGAGCTATGTTTTCCAGACAAATGAAGTTTAATCCCTTGTCATGTATTGGTAATACCAAAAAATTATCAAAATCAGCGGAGAATGCGAAATGATATTACAGGATTGCCTTTAAAGTTGAGGAAGCCGATGCCCTTGAAAGTTGTTATAGAAAGTGAAGCCTATAGAAATTTACTCTTGGAGATGGTCTGCGTGATAATTTCAACAACATAAATTCTATGCTGTTATTCTTTCTATAGTTTTTTTTTGCAGATTTCGGAAGCTGAGAAGCATCCTGTAATATCTCCCAAAAAAATGTTTGCCTAAGCTAGATGCCTGAGATATTTTCCCTGACACATCCATACATGCATACCTAAGCTAGACGCCTGATATTTTCCCTGACACATCCATAAATGCATACCTAAGCTAGATGCCTGAGATTTTCAGTGGTATGGCCATAAATAATGCATACCTAATCAGTCATGTACTTTGTGGAAAATTTATGGCCATTAGATTTTTTGTATTGTAAAATTCTTTTTTTGGTTTGGTGTGGTGGTTATTGAGCATAAGTCTATTAGTATCAGTCGATACAGTCACTGAAATGCTGCAACTTTATTTCCAGTTTCTCTTTGAATGCAATGATGCGGCACTTTAGTTGTTGGTGCCGTACTGTACCCTTAACCAATTAAACTTCTTTACTACCTTTTCAGGAGTTCCCTGTAATTTGAAGTCTGTTAGTTTGTAATACTTTTGGAAGGGGGACTACTTTGATGTAGTATACCTGTGGATAAATAGAAGAAAAAGTTAACATTCTCAAAAAAAAAATTGTTTTTGTTTACAGCTGGAACAGATAACATGTACATGCTGGTTTCTGCAATTCATGCTTTGAATGACACAGCTGCTAAAGATATGTATGTTAGTGAATGCCAAGATGCCAGTAAGTTCAATCATACGCTCGTTCAAGGGAATCTCTTGATTTGTAGCTACTCCATCCGGTTTGTGCTTGGGCTTTCCACCATCAAACAGGCCTCAGAAACAGCTATGAACCTTAGTGCAGCTGGAGTTGTATTTGCCATGGATCCTTTTGTTATCAGCTATCAACTTAATCCGGTTCCAATGAGATTGCCTGGAATTATAATTCCTTCTCCAGATGATTCGAAGGTGAGTTTGGATGTAAAAACGCTTTTAGTATCTGTGCAGATCAACATAAACAGTTGTGCATTTAAGTGCACACGAAGTGAGATAAGAATCGTAAAAACATGTAAACTCTTTTGTTACAAGTTTACTCATTCTGTGACTGTTGGTATGTATGCACAACAGTTCTCGTCTTTGATTTTAATTTGGGGATTTTAATTAATTTGGCAGATTTTACTTCAGTACTACAATTCTTCTCTTGAGAAAGATGAAACTACAAGGAAAATCGTCAAGTTTGGGGCTGTTGCCTGCATTTTGGGGGGAATAAAACCAAATTTCAGTTTGTCTGCTCCGAAGGTTATGTATTATTCTGCAAGGGGACCAGATCCAGAAGACAATTCTGTTGATAATGCAGACATATTGAAACCCAACCTAGTTGCTCCAGGAAATTCTATATGGGCTGCTTGGAGTTCCCGCGGCGCTGAATCGATTGAATTTCAAGGTATAGATGGTCTCAAGAACTAAAAAAGGCTTCCTTATAAAAAGAACTAAAATAGGCTTAGCAGGTTACTCAAGAGCTATCTGTAGAAGTATGGGGGTTACTCATAAAGCAATATAAATGCCATGAAAAATTATTTACTGACCCAAGTACTTCCTATTATTTAGGTGAAAACTTTGCAATGATGTCTGGTACAAGCATGGCTGCTCCTCATATTGCTGGTTTAGCAGCCTTGATCAAGCAAAAATTTCCAACCTTTACACCTGCTGCAATTGGATCTGCACTTTCTACAACAGCCTCTCAACATAATAAATATGGGAGCCCAATACTAGCCCAGCGTGCATATGCCAACCCAGATTCGAACCAGTCTCCTGCAACACCTTTTGACATGGGAAGCGGATTCGTGAATGCTACTGCAGCACTGGATCCGGGCCTTATTTTGGATACAAGTAAGCTACTCTTTGCTGTTTAGGAGAGTATTGTTCATTGGCATTTTAGCCCATTATTGAACTCTATTAATTTCAAAATGACAGATGTCGTAATCTCAGGGATGAGAGTAGTTCCTAGAATTGCGGAATGATAAGAATTAAGTAGACGAATTATGTTTGAATTATAGATGCAAAAGTTTTCCAATCAAGGTTTGTCTAGTGTCAATGGCATTCCTAGCCAACAATTTGCCTGGCCTAGTCTTTATCCCACAACTTTGATCTAAAGTAAATACATCTATTGTGGTTCTTGACAAATTACACTCATATTAAGGATCAACATCTCATACCTTGAAGAAGGAAATAAGAGAGTTTAAACAGGAGATTATTTTTATCATTGCACAAAAGATATCATATTAAAATACTGTGTCTTGTGTCTCCAGTCTCGTGTACCGAAGGTATATCATATCGTATACCTAAGGGTTCTCAGTTCTGATCTCTATATAAAAAACACAATCCTAAAAAGCCCCTTTTGGGCGTGACTTTCTTCAGCCCTTGTGGGTGTGAGTGGGCATTAATCTCAGCTCCTGGACAGAAATTTCAGCCCCTTTCTTGGGCATTTTTAGCTCCAGTCTTGGGCTTCATGTATGCCCCTCCTCTTGGGCTCTATATGGCCCCAATCCTCCTTCTCCTGGACTTGGACTATGAAATATGTATAGCGCTTGGCCACTCCTTGCCATAATTTTTGGACTCTTCTTCCACGATAAACACATTCTTGATATCTCATTGAACCTAACCAACTTTATTTTGATCTCCTTGGCTTCCAAAGCTTCATAATAAAGGTATGCCGCCATGGATGCTATCACTTAGTCACTTCCAACCTCTATGTTCTTAGGAAAAGTCCATGAAGTTTAGAATGTGTTTTTGGTATGAAGGAGTATATTTTCCATGGAAAATGTTTCCTAGATGTTTTCTTACTTATTTTATTGTTTTTAGTAAGTAAGCAATTATCTAGCAAAACACTATAGGGGTGGAAGAAGGCCTCAGGAGTGGGAGGGTCAATGGGTTGGGGTTGGTGCCGTTGGGTGGGTATGGAAGATATACAATAGATATAGAGTGTCACTTATAAAACTTCTTTTACCTACTTCCATTAAGGAAGTCATTTTCCTCATTTTTAAAGAACTTGTTTTCCTAGAGAATATTTTTCCAAAATTTTGTCCAACCAAGCATGAGAAAATAAGAAAATATGTTTTCCTCCACATCCCAGAGACCCAAACACATCAATAACGTTTCTGTAATTATAAGAATGTTCTCTGGTTGATTGGTTATAAGTCTACCATACCATACTGCAGTGAAAAGAATGCATGTTCGGACATTGAGAAGGAAGGTCAAACCTAATCCGGTGTCAACACTTGATTGATTGGAGCTCTTAACTAGCTTCAACCAAGTTTTGGGTAGGCTAGGAAGCATATCTTTATCTCTTCTGTCTATTAAGTGTTTTGATCTTTATACAAGTATAGGGTGTTAAGAATGTATATACGTGTTTACCATAGTTTAAAGTTTGTTGGTACAAAGACTAGGCCAGACAATCTATTGGGAAGGAGTGGCGTTGAGAGCTAGGTTTGGCCAACCTTCTTTGGAAAGTTTTGCATCTCTAGTTCAAACTATAATTTGCTTATTTTGTTTATTAGTTCTCATCATACTGCGATTCTCACCCCACATTAGTTCAAATTTGTTGTTCTCTAAGCATAAACTGTTTGATTCATTTTAAGGACTACGTGAGTGATTTGACTGAAATGAGAATTGAGAGTAATTCAACGTAGAGTTAGTAAAATCACTAAAAACTTTCAGAAAACAATGACTAATGATTTGGGGATGGCTAGAATACATCCATTGTGGCACATCATTTTCTGTCAGATGTGGACCTTAAATTCTGATTTGTAGGTTATAACGACTACATGGCGTTCCTCTGTGGCATAAATGGATCAGCTCCCGTTCTTCTGAACTACACTGGTGAGAGCTGCGGAGTATCTACTATGAATGGAGTTGACCTGAACATGCCTTCAATCACAATATCAAAGCTGAACCAATCAAGAAAAGTTCAAAGAATGTTGACCAACATAGCGGGCAATGAAACATATATTGTCGGTTGGAGTGCACCTAATGGGGTTTCCGTTAAGGTTACCCCAAAGCGATTTTTCGTTGCAAGTGGACAGCAGCAGATCTTGAATGTGTTCCTCAATGCTACCATGAATAGTACAACACCAAGCTTTGGAAGAATAGGACTTGTAGGAAACCATGGTCATGTTGTAAACATTCCTTTATCAGTCATAGTAAAAATCTCATACCACTCAACTAACAGCTGATGATACTTCAGATCTTGTAATTTTGTTAGGTATCCATTTTTTTTATTTGTTTGCATCAGGCTCTGTAAATGTTTTTGTTATGCAGATATCTTATTGAGGATGATAAATAACCATAATTTTCATTTCCTCAATAACAATCTCTCCTTTATATTTTAAAAAAATGTTTACTATGCCCAGTCATGTAATATGCTTTTGTTAAATAATACGTATTAATATTACTCAAACTAAACTTTGAGGGGTTGTTTGGTTTACTTTTTCTAGGGTTTTAATGCATGCATTAGTATGATTAAAGATACATTTGTCCATCAAAGCCTTTTCCACATTCTTTCCACCATATTTGTGGAGGGTATTTTTGGAAACAAATACGCTTTTTTAAAATTATGCAATGTATGTTATTTTTTTAGGCAAAATGTTTTGATGGATCCTTGTGTTTGTATTTTGAATCTTTCTACTTAATCTTTTGACAACTGAACTCTTAAACTCAATTAAAATGAGATTTTTAAACTCTTCCAATCATGTGCGTAGCTCACTCTCCCTTACATAAATGACATGTCATATTCATGTTAGATGTATTAATACCACATCATAATTATTTCATAACTATTTTTTAATTTAATAAGAGGTTAAATAATAAAATTTAATTTATTCTTTAATGTAAAACTTGATGCATCTTCTCCCTTATTCCCACCATGAAACGACCGAAGAACGCCGGCAAGACCACCTATACTCTCTCCCTCACCCATCTTCATCTCCGTTGCACACCCTCACTATTTTTTTTCCTCCTCCTTCAACCTCCACAATATCAACAACTTAAGCCGCCGCATCACCAGATCTGGCAAAAAAACCTCTTTGTTGCTGTGATCAAATCCGCGCACCCTCACCCACCTTGTTCTCCTCTCCACCGACAACGTCGCCTCTCTCTCTCACTCCACTACGAATTTGTGGTCTCCGGCGAACAGTTTCAGTGCCGCTCTCTTCCTCTGCCGATGAATCAATCAACTCAAGGAGGTGCCCAAGATCTGTTAAATTGATGACCATAGACTGTGGAGAAGAAAGAAAAAAAAAGGTTGGATAAGGATGAAGATCGCTGAAAAGGAAGTGTAATGGGTGAAGGAGTTTTTTTAAATTATTTTCTTATAATTTTAATATTTTTTAAGTCAAAAAAGATATTCACTCGCCTTAAGAGGTGTGTAGTTACAAACTTTTGCCAACTTAGTTATTTTAATGCCACATAAGTTTAGTCAATGGTTAAATGCGTTTGTTAAATTGTGTTTTATAGAGTTTAAGTGTTTAGTTGATAAAAGATTAAGTAGAAGAGTTCATAATACTAACTTGTACAAGTATAGAGGTTCATTAGATCATTTTGCCTATTTTTAATACATCAAATCGAACTCTGCATAAGAAATAATCTTAGCATAACTAATACAAGAATAACTAATATGAGCATTACTAATATATCATATTCACCATACCGACCACTCCCTAAGTGTAATACATGAAAAAATAAAGTATAAGTTTTGAAGTTTATTTTATTTATCAGAAGTGCTTTTCAAAGAGGTATTTTTGAAGAATAACAATTTGTATTTGATTTGTTAATTTAAGAAACGTTTTTGTCAATATTAGAACACTTTATGCTTAGGTAATGATGTTTCAAAAGAGTGCTTTGGGAAAGAGTTACTATTTTTAGTTTCTAAAAAAACTTCTATTAATATTTAAAAAGTTTTTTTTTAAAAAAAGATCGAACATCTTAACTTTCTAAAATAAATACTTCAGGATCAAGTGAAATTAGAAAATAGATTATAAACAGTTTTTGATAATTTGACCCAACATGCTATGATCTTTCAATCTTATAGTAGTAAATTTTGGTTTGACAAAGTTGTTTGCTATATCCTTACCCTTTTTTTCCCTTATTCTCAAAATTAGACGCTTAATTATTATTTTTATGCTCTATATCCGTCGTTTCTTTCTTTTTCCCCTACAAAAATATTTTTAAATTTATATTTTATAGGCAAAAGGGTCCAGTGGACCCTTGTACTTGTACGTGTTTGTATTATGAACCCTCCTACTTAACGTTTTATCAATTGAACCCTTAAATTCAATAAATTGTAATATATCGAACCCCTCTGGCCGTTGACCCAGCATATGTGGCACTAAATTGGCTGAGTTGGCAGGAGTGTGTGATTACACTCGCGTTTAAGCAAGTAAACATCATATCTGAATTAAAAAGAGCTATTAAAATTATAAAAGAATAAAATAATAATTATTTTTAAAAATAAAAAATGTTCTTCTTCCCCATTTCACTTTCTTTTTCAGATAACCCAATCCCTGCCCTAACCCCTGCCCCTAATCCCTTATCTCTTTCTTCTCTACACTCTAGCAGAGATCTTGACACTAATCCATTTTTCGCTAGAACGGGAGGCGGCGAGGAGGTTTGTTGGCGACTGGAGAGAATGGAGAGGAGAGGCAGTCTTGGTTTGCTGGTGGTGCGGTGAAAGGAAGACAATGGAGAGGAGACTGAGGTGGGTGTGGGTGAGAGGAATTGGTCACAACGGCGAAAAGGTTTGCCGACCAAAGCTGGTAATGCGGCGATCTAGGAATGCTGATTTTGTGATATTGAAAAAGGAGGAAAGGAAAATGGTGAGAATGTGCGGCGGAGATAGAGATGGGTATGAGAGAGAGAATAGATTGTCTTGCTAGCAAGAAGAGTGGCGGCGACGGCTTTCTGATCTGGTGGCTTGAGGCAATTTCACGGTGGAAATGGGTTGGGGAGAAGAAGATGGCGGGTGATTTGGTGTGTGGAGTCCCAAATTTTATTTTAATTGAATAAATTAAAATTTTATTATTTTTCCTTTTATTTAATATTTTTGGTTTATAATTAAAAATATAGTTAATGGAGATAATTATGACATGTTATTGATTTATGTGACATGAATCTTACGTGTCATCTATTTATGGGCGAGTGAATTACACACATGGTAGGAGGGGTTTAAAAATCTTATTTTGATTGAGTTTAAGAGTTCAGTTGGTAAAAAGTTATGTAGAAGGGTCTACAATACAAACTCAAACAAGTATAGGGGTTCACCAGACCATTTCGCTTATTTTATATTTTAAAAAAGAGTATTTCAGTCAATTTCAATAATTTTTATTTACAACCAACAAACTATAAAAAAAATTTAACCATCAAATATTTAATATTAATTTCAACATTTCTATTTAAACATGTAGTTGCTTAAAAATTAATTTCATCACTTAAAACATAGTTATTTACAACCAACCAACTATAAAAAAATTTAATAGAATCCATCTACCAAGGCTTTCGCCTTCCATGGTGATGGGGGATTTGGTTTG
Organism: Solanum piurae; assembly: GCA_029582685.1. Lineage (NCBI taxonomy): Eukaryota > Viridiplantae > Streptophyta > Magnoliopsida > Solanales > Solanaceae > Solanum > Solanum piurae. The sequence goes on from JAJOOO010010566.1 coordinate 50,789, forward strand.
GAACCTTATTTTGTGTTTATTCAGCAAAACAAATGCAAGAGGGGGGGGGGGGATCAAACTTTACAAAAGAATGCAAGAGGGAGAATGTAATGTTAGAGTTTTGTCTTGATTTTTTTTACCATATTTAAGTTCTATTTTTCTCTTAAAGAAAAGTAAAACATTATCATAAATGATTTTACTTTTCTAAAAGAAAAATATATTTCTCTTTCATATTTGGTTATTCTTTCCTTAGAGGAAAAATTAAAACTCTATAAATTGAAGGTCTCTCTTCTCATACCAAACACAATAGCATCCACAATGTAGGCGTTTAAAGTTTTATTTATGGGGAGATTATTCCCCAATAAAGTTTATGCTTTTTAATATTAGTTTTCAATGTACAGGTCACTTGACCAAACTATATTAATAATATGTTTTTAGTATGCTTTTATTTTCCATCTGATCTATCAATCATATTATTTGCAATTGTAAGTTTTTGTATGACACCCTAATCACTTTCGAACCAACACGTGAGTCTTCTAATGAAGGACTTAAATGATTTCGGAAATAAATAATAAAAATTGATCATGATGCAGAAAATTCAAGATGTAGCAAATATCGAAGGACTTTTACTTTCTTTGGTCTAGAATTCCTAACATTTTTGTTAGAAAATGAGTCTCAAATTTTTAAAAAGCTATGACTTCTTCAAAAGCACAATGTTGAAAAGAGACAATTAATAGTGAAATTGAATCCATAATGAATAATCATACATGAGAGTTGATTGATCTTCCTCTGGAAAATAAACATATAGGTTCTAAATGAATTTTCAAAAGGAAAATGAAAGATGATGGCATTATTGACAAATATAAAACAAGACTTGTCGTCAAAAAAAGTAGACAATGTGAGGGTCTTGATTACTTTGATACATACTCACATATAATAAGAATTACATTGATTTGAGTGTTAAAAGTGTTAACCTCTGTGTACGATTTTTAAATTCTCCAAATGAAAGTGAAAACAACCTTCTTAAATGGACATTTAGAGGAAGAAATTTATATGGAACAATATGAATGATTTGTAGTTTCTAAAAATGAAAAGGTGTGTCGACTTGTTAAATCTTTGTATAGATTATAACAAGCACCCAAATAATAGCATACAAATTTGACCATATAATGTTGTCAAATTATTTCAAAATTAATGAGTATGATAACTATGTTTACATTAAGAACACTCCAAATCAAGTAGCCGTTATCTATTTATATATATGTGGATGATATGTTAATAATAAGTAACGACATTGCTAACATAAATGCTACTAAGCGTACGTTTGCTAGTAAATTTGATATGGAAGACATAGGAGTTGTTGATTTGATATTAAGAATTAAGATTCATAAACTTTTCAAGGTCTAGTACTATCTCAATCTCATTATATCCAAATGGTACTAGGAAAATTTAAGTATCTGAACTTAAAAATTGCAAAAAAATCAATTTATGTGAACCTGCTCTTGCTAAAAATAAAGGTGAAAGTCAATTTCAGTTGATTGTCAAAGTGTTGAAAAGTTTGATGTACATCATGAATTGTACATGACCAAGTATAGCTTGCACTATAAGTAAATTGGGTCAATACACAAGTAATCTCAACCAAAATCATTGAAGGGCAATGACACAAATTTTCAGAGATCATACTCAAACCTTTACTTTGCATTAAAATAAATATTCAATTATTATTGAAGAATATAGTGATGAAAATTGAATTATTGAGTCAACTGAAACTAAGTCCGCATGTGCATATTTTTTACCATTAACAAAGGAGCAATGTCTTGTAATCATCCAAGCAAACGTTATCGTCCGCTCTACAATGAAGTATGAGTTTATAGATTTAAACAAGATCGACGAAAAGCTAAATGACTCTTAAATTTCTTATAAGACATTTCATTTGATCCAAATCGATGACTTTTATATACATACATTACGATAGTCAATCAACAATAAAATGGACTGTGAGCGTTATGTATAATGGTAAGTTTTGTCACATATGACGAAGAAATAATACCGTTAAATAATTACTCTTTAATGAAATTATCATAATTGACTATGTAAAGTTAAAATATAATGTCTCATATCCACTTACAAAAGTCCTAACGAAAGAGTTTGTTGAAAGAACATCGAAGAAATAAGACTATGATTTAAAACAAAGCATCATGACAATAACTCTATCTAGAAGACTGAAGATCTCAAGATCTAGGTTCAAGGAGATCAAACAAGTCATTGATAACGATTCAACATTGAAAAAATAAATTTTATGATCCTTTCTCGTAATGAGACAATGTTCAATAACAAAGATAAGTCATATAGATTTTTTTAATAATTTCTAAATTTGATATAGACTATATCAAATGGTGTATCTACGGATAACACATTTAGAAATCACCTATGTAAGTGTGAAGTGTAAGATGCTTCAAGGAGAATCATGTAAGGTCAGTTCTCTACGCACTTATGAACCAGGAAGTGCTCATTGATGAAACAAACAAAATAATGAGAATTAAAGGCAGTTAAAGGATTGATTGTGTGACTTATGTTGTTTAGGTATACACTAAAATTCGACGGTTCAAAGATATCAAATATATCTATTGGCCGAGTATATCCAATATATGTTCACTATGAAAAGTTCAAAGAAAAACTTACTTATCCAGATGCAATTTATCCTTACTTTCGAATCACACAATTTTTTCATGCATATGTTTACATGAAACAACCATTTCACATTCATGTGAGGGATTATTCAGTTTGTTTTCTTTAAATATTGAGCTTTAAAGATAAGATCTGAATTGAGAAATGTGGGTGTAATGTGAATTGAGAAATGTGGGGGAACTAAGTGAAGGGAAATGAAAAGTCATTTTTCCTTCATTGGTAGAATAGAAGATTTTTTCCCCCATATAGTAAGAAATACTTCCTTTAACTCTTAAAGGGTAAAGAAGAGAGTGCCCCCTTGTGTCGTCGTTGTTCAACTCATCTCTGTTTGTGGTTCCGACTTTGACAAGTGATTGATTGATAATATTTAAGATAAAATTGAGTTTGCGCCTATCCACCTCAAATGTTGGCTATGAATAGTGAGGTTTTTCCTCAGTTCCTGCATTGAAATTCTACATCTGCATACATTTTCTTAGAAACAAAAATTTGAGTCTAAGTGTGATTTGAAGACTGACTCTTAGAGTTCGTTGAAGGTATTGTTGTTTGAGGTACCGGTACATCAATATCATGTATATTCATTTTATTTTGGTAGAAAATAATCCACAACTTTGAATACACTAAGGGAGTTAAATTCCTTAAGGACACATAGTGAATTCTATGATCTCGAATATTTATTTAATACATTTAGTATTTCTATCTTTCTAGTTTATATATTCTTCTCATATTCTAGTTTAACATACTAACCATCAGTTCTCACATATGGTTATATAATCATAACAAAAATGTTATAATTAAATATGATATTTATTAAATTGAACACATTTGATTTCAACTAAAGATTATTTATGATAATCAATAATAATTTAACTAATTTCAACTTATGGCAATCAACAAGTTGACTAATTCCAATTTAACTTTTCTTCATAAGTGCTTTCTCTTTTCTTTCCTTTTTTTATTTTTAAATAAAGATCTTAACTTTCAGTAAAATATCAAGTAAAAGAATGCTTAAAACAAAGATATAATTTTTTACGGATTATTGACTAAATAAAAATAAAGTAGTATTCATACATTTTATGAAAGAATAATCAATGAAGTCTAAAGAAATTACTAAAAAATGTTCCTTTGGTGCATTTGTGTTACCTCTTGGAAAGGAAATTGTGTTTTTTTAGGATAAATTAGTTAAATACACATCATGATTTATCATATTCTCAATTTTTCCCTATCATTTCAGAATAATACCAAAATTCCTATTTTTCACCCAAAATCCAAACCATCCGGATACATTATTCTTTTCCACTCCAAACCCACGTTTTCCATTCCTACATTCACTCCTTCAATCTCTCCCTATTTCCACTCACACAATCAAATCAATTATCTCATTCATCCTAATTTGAATTTCAAAAGTTTTCTCTCTCTAGTCAACCAATTTCAAATATGAAAATAGATAGTCTCATCGTCTTCAATTTGATATTCTGCGTATTCCCCCCATCAATTTTGTCTGATACCTTCACGCTTCTTTCTCTTTTCCTTTTAAAACGTAAAAAAATTTCAAATCGATTTCGATTCTTAATGTGAATCTCCAACGATTCAGAATTTCTCACAATTAAGTAACTTCTTTTTTGGTTTGTATTTCTTTTTAGTTAATCTCGTCATGGATCTTCTTCAGTCATTATTGTTTTCATCCTTTTCTTCCTCCTCCTTCCCTGTACCACAATATCCTAGTGTATGTTTTTTTTTTTTGAGATCAAATGAGTAATAGACTATGTTTATGGGTGAATGTTTCAATTTGTGTATATATTTTTTATGCCTAACACGATGGGTGAGTGAGCGTTTCAACTTGTTTATGTATTTTTTACGATTTTGTTTAGATCGGGATAAATTTTTGCTGTTTTTGATTTAATTTTTGTGTATTTATTCATTTTTAGACATTTGTATTAATCTATATCTATATTACCTTAAAAGAATGAACTCCTAACTTGAATGTTAAATTATTATAATATCCCTAACTTAGGTAGTTACTTTTTTGATGAGTTGTGACTTTTTCGATAAGTTGTGACTTTTTCGATAAGTTGTGACTTTTTCAAAGGGTTGTGATTTTTTGATGAGTTCTGACTTTTTCAATAAGTTGTGACTTTTCCAAAGAGTTGTTACTTTTTAAATAAGTTGTGACTTTTCCAAAGGATTGTGACTTCTCGAAAAGGTCATGACTTTTCAAATAAGACACACAAAAAATATTTGTTCATACTACCCTTTGTTGACTATAAATAGAGGGGATTCCTCTCATTTTTCAACCACAATTTTTTTAATCTTCTACTCTTCTTCTTCTTGCATTTTGAAATTTCTTATGTGATTTATTGTCGTTGAGTGAGCTCGAAGTTTAGCGGATATGAGGTACCAATGTTCTGATGAAGTAAGTCGTTCTATCCTAGGAGGATATACCATAACCCGAGTACTTGAGGAAAATAATTTTGATGATATCACAATTATTTTTTTGCTTAATATATACATTAGTATGTAATGTTCCAATATATGAAGTTAACATGATATAATCTAAAAAAAAAATCAACAATTTCTCTTGTGATGTAGATATATGTTTCTAAATATTTTTTCCAAAATTTAGAAAATCGTCATGATTTGTTTTTGATGCTCAAGACAAAAGAACGACTTTATTTATCAATGCTACTTATGTTATTTAGACTCTCATGGAGTTTGCTTCAAAATAGTAATTATAATATAAACATTGCTCTTTTGTTTTATTTATTTATTATTTCTTAATATTTTGGTATCTTAGACGAAGAAAAGTTCATATGACTTGTAATAACGCAAGTAGAAGTTTGTATTAGTTTAATATTTATTATTTATTTAATAGTTAATTTTATGAGATAAATATTTTCATTAATGCAAATATATATTTATATTTGGGTAGATATTTGTATTTAAATTAAAGTATTATATATGTTACAAATGTATTATCAAGTTAACAAGATCTTCTAACTTCAAAATATATTATTTTAAAATGTTCCGCATTTTTTTAATCAAAAACTCAGAACCAATGTGAAAATATGTGAATATATAAAATGTAGTTGTTCTCTTCACATGTTCATATGACATCTAAAAAATTTAACGTGGAATACACATGCAAAGCATATCTGGTTACATGACAAGAAAAATACAAAGCAAATATTGTCTATAAGGTAATATTAGTGAGATAAGACTTATTACATGATTTACCTCATCAAATTGAAATAAATGTATACATTATTGCATTTAACTAATAAAATTTTTCATTGACCATATTCATAAATTTGCGTGAATAGGAAATATATATGAAGATCCACGTTAAATATTCACAAAAGAATCTGCAATATTATTTTTTGCAAAGCTTATTATTCAAACTTCGCTTAAATAAGCAATACTATTTACTATTTCATATATTTTTGGAATTGGTAATCACGAGCAACGCAAAACACGAACTCCTAATTTCAATGTTAAATTACTATCTTAGGTTGTGACTTTTTCGATGAGTTGTGACTTTTTCGTTAAGTTGTGACTTTTTCCGAAGGGTTGTGATTTTTTGATGAGTTGTGACTTTTTTGATAAATTGTGATCTTTTTCAAAGGGTTGTGATTTTTCGATGAGTTGTGAATTTTCCAAAGAGTTGTGACTTTTTCAATAAGTTGTGACTTTTCCAAAGAGTTGTGACTTTTCCAAAGGGCTGTGACTTCTCTAAAAGGTCATGACTTTTCAGATAAGACACAAAAAATATTTGTTCATACTACCCTTTGTTGACTATAAATAGAGGGGCTTCCTCTTATTTTTCAACCACAAACTTTTTAATCTTCTACTCTTCTTCTTGTATTTTAATTTTTTTTTGTGGTTTATTGTTGTTGAGTGAGTTCGAAGTTTAGCGGAATATGAGGTACCAATATTCTGATGAAGTAAGTTGTTCTATCCTAAGAGGTTATATTCCATAACCTCGAGTACTTGACGAAAATAATTTTGATGATATAATAAATATTTTTTGCTTAATATATACATTAGTATGTAATGTTCCAATATATGAAGTTAACATGATGTAGTCTAAATTCATTTGTTTTTGTCAAAAATTTCTCTTGAGATGTAGATATATGCTTCTGAATATCGTTTCCAAAATTTAGAGAATTGTCACGATTTGTTTTTGATGCTCAAGACAAAAGAATGACTTTATTTATCAATGCTACTTATGTGACTAAAACTCTCATGTAGTTTGCTTCAAAATAGTTATTACTATATAAATATTTCCCTTTTGTTTTATTGATTTACTCTTTCTTAATATTTCAGTATTTTAGACGAAGAAAAGTTTATTGACTTGTAATAACTCCAGTTGCAGTTTGCATTAGTTTAATTTTTATTATTTATTTAATAGTTAATTTTATGAGATAAATATTTTCCTTAATGCAAATATATATTTATATTTGGATAGGTATTTGTATTTAAATTAAAATATTATATATGTCACAAATGTATTATCAAGTTTACAAGATCTTCTAACTTTAAAATATATTATTTTAAAATGTTCCAATTTTTTTTTAAAAAACATTCACAACAAATGTGAAAAATAAGTTAATATATAAAATGTAGTTTTTGTATTCACATGTTCATATGACATCTAAAAAATTTAACATGGAATACACATGTAAAACACAACTGGTTAGATGACAAGAAAAATACAAAGTGAATATTGTCTATAAGGTAATATAAGTGAGATAAGACTAATTACATAATTGAACCTCATCAAATTTAAATAAATATATACATTATTGAATTTAACTAATAATTTTTTTTATTGACCAGCTTCGTAGGTTTGCATGAATAGGAGATATATATGACGATCCACGCTGATCATTCACAAAAGAATCTGTAATATTATTTTTTGCTAAGCTTATTATTCAAATCTTCACTTAAATAAGAAATACTATTTAGTATAACATATATTTTTGAAATTGGTAATCACGTGCAACGCACGTGTCAAAAAAACTAGTATATTTAAAGGTATCAATTCACTATTGTACTTTGTATCAATGTAATCAAATGTATTTATTCGTTGATATAATTTTGTATCAATGTATTCAACTTATACATTTATATCAAGATATTCAAATATCAATTCATTTAGTATCTATTTCTTTGTTTTAAATTTTTGTATTCCCCTGTGTTTAGTTGCTTTAAATTTTCTACATTATTGTGAAACATATAATATCATATTGTTATGTATCTTGTTTTAAATCTCCCGTTTTTACATATAAAATCCTATTTTGTCTATTTTGTTGATATATTATGATTAATGTATCAAAGGTGAAAGTTCAAATTATATGATGGGATGTAATCTGCATAACAATGTATCATAATCTAAAATAGTTGAATATATGATACTTAAATAACATTTAATGAATATATGATCTTACATTTTGTACCAGATTCAAATAAATGTCAAATTGTATATAACATCAATTACTCTTTTTTACAAATAAAATTCTAATTTTCGTCTAATTTTTTATATTTATGATCAATGTATAAAAGACTAAAGTTCAAATTATATGATGGGTGTAAACTGCAGAGATTCAAATATATTGTATACAACATCATTTGATATTGAGTATCAGTTACCATTTATTATCATTAAGTATCAACTAAAGCGAAAGATACTATGTAGTTAAAATTATGTATCATCTAGAATTATTTTCACATTTTAGTTCCAATCTAATTTCAACCAGTTTAGCATGTATCATGTTTATTTTGAAATTGTAAGAATTCAATTTATTGTATCAGAAATTAATAAGCTAACGATACTTTGTAATGTATATATTTGTAATAGTGAAAAATCTATAAATCGAAATGTTACAGTTTGAAAATTATTAATCTGAAACATCACAGTATTCTAAATAAAAACTTCGTCAACCATCTCTCGGAAAAGAAAGTACAAGTTCTTCGGTTGTGATCTTCTTATCTACAACACCCACAACAGTTTGTGTTTGTGGTTAGCTTTTTTCATCTGAATTTTTCTTTCTTCTTTTCCTTGGTCGTCCATGCATCCTTTTGTATCTTGATGGCAAGACAATTTCTTCCAAAACGCATTCTGAAACTGATCAATCGTCCTTATCCGACATTAAATCTTTCATATTCACTATCGAAGTACCTCCTTTGTATCGATTGATTGCATGAAATAAATAGTTTTTTTATTACTTACTAATTGTAATGCTTATCAATATCAGGGCATGTTCAATTGGTAAGAATATTTCAAAAATATTTTCTTTAAAAAAACAGACACCTTGAAATTGTGAAAAATGTAGGAAAAATAAGTCGCATAGATTTCTTCTCTCTCACAGCGTGCCCCAATCCTTACCCCACTTACCCCCTACCCCAACACAACCTCATAATTGTATCTTATATATATAAATGCTTTAGGATTATATTTTTTACTTGTATTTGTCAAACACAAGGAAATAAGTAAGAAATCACTTATTTTCTTAGAAAATGCTTTCATGAAAAACATTTGATTTCCTATCGAACACACATTCCATCTTTAATATCTCCTATGAAAGTCTAGAAGCTTCGATCACATTTAAAAAGTAACTTTAAAAGCAGTTCTATTCATAGTTTATATCATCTTTCGCCGGTTAAGGCAAATTGCTAGATGATGTTAGTTTGCATTCTTCGATAGTATCAAAATGTTATTAATGTTGTAAAGCAAATATGGATGCCACGTGGGCCCCAACTATTAGAAGACTTACATTTCTTGTAATGGTGTGTAAAACAAATGTGCATGCCATGTGGAACTTATTCATTAGGAGAATACCATCACTTGACCAATTAGATGGCCAAAGTCTACATTTGTACATAGCATTTTGGCTATAAATAGCCTCTACATTTTATGAAGAATGATATACATAATGCAATACATTACTCTCTATTTCTTTGCTTGTTCTTCCTTTTACTTTAATTTGTTGATCTTAATTTTCTAAGTAGTTATTTTATAACACGTTATCAGCACGAGTTTTTGCCAGTTCAAGTAAAGACTTTAAAAGCCTCGAAGGTATAAATTTTTATTTTTTAAATAATATCATATCTTTCTAAACTTGAATTTATTGCTTTAGACATATCTGGAAAAGACTATCTATCAAGGGTACTAGATGCAGAAATTCATCTTGATGCGATGGGTCTGGCAGACATCATCCAAGAAAAATCGTGCTAAGGCAATGATATTTCTCCGTCATCACCTTGATGAGGGTTTAAAAATGGAATATCTCACTGTTAAAGATCCTTTGTTGTTGTGGAATAATTTAAAAGATAGATATGACCACCTGAAGTTGGTCGTCCTTCCACAGGCACGTTATGACTGGATCCATTTGAGACTTCAAGATTTTAGATCTATCAGTGAGTATAACTCTTCCATGTTTAAAATCATCTCACAATTAAAATTATGCGGAGAAAATATCACTAACCATGATATGCTGGAGAAAACATTTTCCACTTTTCCTGCCTCGAGTATGCTCATGCAGCAACAATACCGAGAAATGAAATTTAAAAAGTATTTAGAATTAATTTCACATCTCTTTGTTGTTGAACAACATAATGACTTACTGATGAAAATCATGAAAGTCGACCTATTGGTTCTATGTCATTTCCTGAAGTGAATACGACAATTTTTCACCAATCTAAGCGTGGAAAAGGTCGTGGCCCGTGGTCGAGGAAGAAATTTCAATCATGGGGATCGTCTTGCACTAAATAATAACCTTCACCACCAGCAGTGTAAAAAGAAGGATGAAAAGCATGAAGTGGTTCAGAAGAAAATTTCAGACAACAAATATTAACGATGTGGTGGAAAAGGGCATTGGTCACGTACATGTCGTACGCCGAGGCACCTGGTTGAGCTGTATCAAGCTTCCCTGAAGGAGGTAAAAAATAACGCAGAAGCAAACTTTTACTGTGAAGATAATGTTGAACCCATGCATCTAGATGTAGCGGATTTCTTTGAGAATCCCGAAGGAAAAATAGATCACCTGATAGGTGATGAATCTGTAATAATGTAAATATATTTCATTTCCGTCCTTTGTATGAACTAGTATGAATATGTTTTCCTAGTCTTGTAAATAAAATAAAAGGTTGTGTAATATTTTTTTTTAGTAATAATATTATAATGTTTACTTCGTTTACATCTTTTATCTTGAAGAGTATATGGATACCCCTCAAATTTTATTTGGATCAATGATCAATCATGAAGATATTTGTGTAATTGATGGTGGAACAACGCACGCCATATTCAAAGATGAGAAATACTTTTCTTACTTGCTTAGAAGGAAAGTAAATGTTACTACAATTTCTGATAATTCGAACTTAATAAAAGGCTCCGAAAGAGCTATTATATTTCATCCTAAGGGGACAAAACTTGTTATAGAAAATACATTGTTCTCTTCTAAATTTCCAAGAAACCTGTTAAGTTTCCGAAATGGATATCATGTTGAGACAATAAATGAAATGAATATTGAATACCTTGGTATTACCAAGATTGTCTCAGACCAGAAATATGTGTTGGAAAAATTATCAACTTTATCTTCTGCTTATATTATGCAAAAATAAGTACAATTGAAGCACACTCTATCGTAAATCAGAAGTTTACTGACTTAAAAACTTTTGTGCTTTGGCATGACCGAATATGTCATCCTGAATCAATAATGATGAGACGAATCATTGAAAATTCAAATGAACATCCGTTGAAGAACCTGGAGATTCTTACAAATGATGAATTTTCATGTGCTGCTTGTTGTCAAGGAAAATTGATTACTAGGCCATCACCAATGAAGGTTAACATCGAATCCCCTCAATTTTTAGAACGTATACATAGGGATATATGTGGACCTATTCATCCATCTAGTGGGTTGTTAAGGTATTTTATGGTCCTAATAGATGCATCTTCAAGATGGTCTCATGTGTGCCTCTTATCATCTCTCAACCTAGCGTTTGCAAAGTAATTGTCACAAATGATACGATTAAGAGCGCAATTTCCACATTATCCCATTAACGCAATTCTCCTTGATAATGATGGGAAATTCACATCCCAAGCTTTTGATGATTATTGTTTATCAATAGGGATAAAAGTTGAACATCATGTAGCTCATGTGCATACTTAAAATGGCCTTGCTGAGTCATTTATTAAGCACTTACAATTGATAGCAAGACCTCTACTTATGAAAACTAAGTTGCACACTACTGTTTGGAATCATGCTATCTTACATGCAACATCACTTGTTCGTCTCAGACTGACTCATTATAATAAATACTCTTCGTCACAATTGAATGCCACGTGGACCCCAACTATTAGAAGACTTACATCACTTGTAATGGTGTGTAAAACAAATGTGCATGCCATGTGGAACTTACTCATTAGGAGAACATCATCACTTGACCAATTAGATGGCCAAGTTATACATTTGTACATAGCATATTGGCTATAAATAGCCTCTACATTTTATGAAGAAAGATATGCATACTGCAATACATTACTCTCTATTTCTTTGCTTGTTCTTCCTTTTACTTTAATTTGTTAATCTTAGTTTGCTAAGTAGTTATTTTATAACAATTAATACATTCTTCTTTGACAAAGAAAATTCCAACCACAATTATAATGTCTGAAAATTTTAAATACAAAAATTGAAAGAAGCACACCAATCAAAATCGAAAAGGAAAGAAGAAGTCATACTTTTAGACTTTGCATTACCCTATATTTCTTAGAGGAAGGATCCTTGGTGTTGATCTTCTGGCATAAATGGTAGATCTCTATATGTGAATAATTGAAGTCAACAACAAAAAGACATCAGTTTTGACTATTAATGTTGTGACTATTACGTTGAGGTTTGTAGGCATCCCTTTTGTGAAGAAAAAAAATTAAGTAGAGACAAAAAAATAAAATAAAAATAGCAATACTTGTCATGTATATATTAACAAACGCAATCAAATCTCGTGGCATATATGAATAAAAAATCCATGACATAAAATATCTAGTACTAATACTTTTTAAAAAAATATTCAATGAAAATCTAATAATCAAACTTAAGTAGCTAGGTTTATGAGAATATGCAACTTCCATATATCACATGGTATTTGAAAACTTATCAACTTAATAGGATATGAACTACTTGTGTACTACATATGGTAAGAGCAGAGAATGATATCTTGCAAAACAAGACTGAAATAATGGCTCCTTTTTAAAAAAGGTTATTGTTGTGACTATTATGAAAAGTCACTTTTAAAATGAATTTAAAAAAAATTAATTGATTTATTTTAAGGTGAAAGAACACATCCATTCGATTAGGGGTTGTTTATGTGCATTTGGAAAAAAAATAAACATAGGATAATGAAATTTATAAGAAGAGTATTTTAGTAACTTAACTTTTAAATTTAGGAGTTATGTTTTTAAAATAATATAGATATGGATAAATAATATTGATATTATTTTATAAAATCATACATTCCATGACTTATCAACACCAACAAAAAATTAAATATACTTGTGCTTCCTAGAACAAGTTCGTTTTAAAAGAAAATGCACATATATCACTGTACTTTAAAAATTGAACCCTTCAAATAATTTACGCAAACTACACAAGGATAATTTTTAGATATATTGATTTCATTTTATAAAATTATATATTACATGACTCAATATACACGCGATGAAAAATTAAAGAAGAAAGGAAATGTTTATTATAGGATCCAGAAGAGAAAGTTCAAATATCTTCCGAGGTTGAGGAAGACTCTAACACGTTTATTTATCCAATTAACATACCCACCAATTATCTCCATTTAGGGTGTGTTTGATTTCTTTAAGAAATATTTTCTCAGAAAGAAGTGAATTTCTTACTTATTTTTTAATGTTTGATAAGGTAAAAAATAATATTTCAAAAGCATTTATATATAGGTCAACAAAACATTGTAAGGATGGTATGAGGGTGGGGAGTAGGAGTTAAGGGGTGGAGAGAGATGAGGGGTTGAGGACATTGGATGGGTAAAGAAGAAACAATGAACTTAAAAGTTACGAAACTTGTTTTCCGTACTATCATCATGAAAGTCATTTTCCTCAATTTTTAAGAGTTTGTTTTCTTGGAGAAAATATTTCGACCAACCAAACATAAGAAAATTAGTACCAAACACAACCTAGACATAGTCCCACAATCACTTGTAACTCAATAATCGTTTTTTAGAAAGAAACTATTCTTCTAGTCATTCTATCGAGTACATTATTAGTTACTCGTCATTTACATTCAGTCACTGCAAAGTTAAACTTTTACTTTCTAATAACAAATTTTCAGATGCTTAGGACTTACTTGGTGATCAAGATTTGATATATTCTCAATGTCACACACAGCATTTTGCAATGTGAATGATTACTGACATCTCTTAACAGGCACTGTGCCTATCTCAACAGTGTGAGCAACCTCAAAACCAAGACGAAATGTTAGAAAACTATTCCACCAGCTCGAAAAGTTCTATTGAGAAAAGCAAATCGAACTTTTCAAGGTGGGAGTCATATTGCTAGCATTTTCAAGAGACAGGGACAGAGTAAATGAACAACTCCAAGTCTATTCTTTACAATACAAAACTAAAACTAACCTGTGCTCATCAAAGGTGGGAATAATTAGAAGAAAAATAAGCAGCTGAGAGGAAGGGCACAAAAACAGTTCTTAAGACCATTGATATTTGATACAGAAGAAGATATGCTCAAATTAAGCAAGGAACTGATGCATACAATTATTTTCACTAGTATACACTACAACTGCACTCTATAAATATTATTATTCACCTTCCACTCTCAGCTGATGTCTTTTTTCTTTTCTCTAAAATCAAGGGAAGAAAAAAATAATCTAATGTCCAGGCCAAAAGAATACAATCATCCAAAAAATATCAAACATCTGACAGATCACAAACTGTGTATGATAGCTCCAAATTTGCTGTTAAAGATTCTTGCTCCCTCAAAACTCAATTCAACTGTGGTATTAAGACATCCAGTAAGAAAACTACCCATCTGGGAGCATTGTGGATTGATGTATAGAGCAAATAAGAGAATTATCCAACAATAATTATCTTAAAGGAATTCTAGACAAAATGCTGATAGCAGTAATTGACACAACTTAAGAAAATCCAACAATTTGACAACAGAAAATAAAATAAAATAATTCTGAATCAGTTAGCAAAGAAACTCACATTAGATATTAAGATGAAACAAAATTAAATATATGCTTGTGCAAGTGTAACTTAATGAACTTCTGGAGTTCACTTCTTCCATAATTGTTATAAACTCGGGGACATCTTCCATATCTCTAAACAAGCTTTAATCTCATCAAACATACTCTCCCCTGTTAGTTACTTAGACACAATTATACATTCCAGCTAATCATGGCGCAGTATGAGTTGAATGTAACTGATTAGATGAGCAAAGGCATTTTCGTTAATGGAGCAACGGGAGATGCAATTCATGCACAAACAGAAGGAGTTTCGAATGCAGTTTATCCCTGATAAATTTTTAGATCTTTGCTTCATTTATAGTGTCCCTTACTATTTATTCACACAGATGAAGGATCCAGTAACACAAGATTTTACCTCAAGTTAATCGTACAGCATCGATGCGTAGTCTTCAGGTGTCCTCGGATTGCTCCTATCACACCTATCCAATGTTTGCAAGAACAGCCTAGTTTACAAGGAACCTATTGACTAGCTTCTGCATCAAAATTTTGTTCCAGAAACTCATCAAGCTGCCCCCAATTGGGAGGATTGGATTTACTATCAGAAGGTAATGATCTGATACATCCAAGAAGATGCTGAACATCACGATACGCTCTGTTTGAAGAAAAATAAAATCATAGGAGGTAAAAAGTGAGGGAATAAATAAAAAACTCCTACAGAAAGGAAGTAAAAGTTAGAAATTTCAACTTATATATAAAAATTATGTTACCTTGATCACAAATTTTTAAAGAATTTCATCATTCAAAGTACTAATTATTAAATTGTCTCGTATGAGTAAAATTTTTGATTATATAGACAGTACCTTTGTCGAGCTTGTTGACTGCTAATATCCAATCGTGAGAATGCCTCTGAAATTTGTGAGTGAAAGATGATAACCACTTGCCTGCAAGGATCACATTCTTAGGACTATCTGATGGAAGAAAAGGACTATTTCTAAGGCATACTTACACATAGTATCTTGCATTGATTATTAGTACAAATATATTTGGTTAGTAATGATAGTTAGTACAAATATATTTGGTCTTGAATACATAAAGTCCTGTTTGGAAGTAAGGGTGAAGAGAGAGAAAACACTTCTTCCAGTTTGCAAAGCCAACATCCAAGGTATAAATTAGTTAACCAGTAAATATAACAAGGAAAGTAGCAATGGAAATCCATACTTAAGGATGTTGATATCTACAAGAGTTAAAATCACTGACAAAGTGAAGCTAATCTTCTAGTTGTAAGGTAAAGTAATCAGACATGTTACTCTTCCCTCCACCCCCTTTCCTTGGACAGAATGTGTAAACACGGATTACTGTAGAAAGAGAATCAAAGGAAGGACATCACTGCTGGTGCAAGAAATCCGTGCCCCTGACTCCACCCCCACCTCCCCAAAAAAAAGGCTAATCTTTTGCCAAAGTTTCGAATTCTCACCTGAAAATAGCTTGAACATCAACCTCATGCAGAGTTCGACATAACACACGTTGGAGAAGGCCAACCTCCTATAAACAAATGAAGAAAGTAAAATCAGTTTAAGGGAGCTTTCTGATAAACTTTTTGAGTAAGAAACTAAGAAAACAACGAAAACAGAAGTAGCAAGCATGTAAGAGCTAAACAGAGAAAGTAAGACAGTGAAAAGTTAATAACGGATTATAGCTCTTATGATATATAAACTTATAGATCATAAGACAATTTCTCCACAGTCTAAGAAAATTATAGCCACGACAATGAAAGGTTAATAATGGATTATAAGTTGGAAATTATTTTCTAATGAAAAAATAAAAGAGAGAAATATCATTATATTTCTTAAAAATCGAAAAAAACTGAAAAAAATCGACAACAACCAAACTGATGGATATGAATTATATCTGGGTTGGTTTGAATAATTGAAAACCGACTAAATTGGTTTTATCCCAAAACTGACCCATGAACACCCGTAGTCATATCTACTACTCACATCAGTAAAAGATGAGCCAAGGAAAAGTGGATTCGGTGGAGTGAATGTTGAGACAGGGTGATTATTTTCCTCCTCACCATTGCATAGAAATCATGCAAACACTGCTAGACTTCAGCCACTCACTCACGTCTAAGTACTTAGACTTTTTCCTACGAACAACAAGAATACAATAGTTTACCAGAACAAGAAGTACAAACTGATTATCCTATCATCTGGACAACATTTAAAATTTGAACTTAACAAACCCATGTGCCATGCACATGACCAGTCTTTTGTCGAATTTCCATGCCTTAAAACACTTTAGAATATTTTCAGCATCATTCCAACACTTAGAATTATTTCAGCTTCTGTCAATGTCATCGTCACTGTCGCACCATGCCCATAAGGTGCCAAGCGCCTGTCCTTGCCCACTGCATCCAAGGCTGCCTTGCTACCACTCTAGCACTTTGCTGTCCACCAACACTTAGTCACCACAGCCATGTACATTGTTTTCATAGATCATGCTAAGGCCAATGCACAAGCCTTGCTGACATCTATCTTTGAGAATGAGGGTCTAACAAACCACCTCCACTAGTTGAACTTGACGCCCTCATCGAATTTCTTGTCAAACTACCACGGATCCTTGCTTTTCTCCTTACTTGCCCTTCCGTTGCACTAAGAATTCCTCTTAATGTTTCCAACAACCCATGATCAAGTATTTCCATCTTTGCCTCAAACTACGTAGGCACCAAAGGAGGAGCCCTCTTTGACCTGTTTCTGTCTGGATCATCAACATCTTTAAAACACGGTTTCAGATAGCTTACATGGAAGGTGGGATGAATTTTCAATCTTTCAAGAAACTTCACCTACCCTTTCAAATGCTCTGTCATACCTTGGAATCAGCCCACTATGTCTCTTCTTGTTCATAATCTGCTTCCTGATTTGGGGAGTGAGCTTAAGCAACACTTTGTCTCCGACATTGAACTCAACTGCACGTCTATGTTGATCAGCATACTTCTTCATACATTTTTTTGCTATCCTCAAACTGTCTTGGGCCTCAACGAGCATCTCATGCCTATCCTTTGCATACCGGTAAGCAGCTGCATATATCATTTCTGCGTTGCAACGTCAAGGGTGTCATGCGCTGCATGCCTAGAACAATTTCAAATGGACTCTTCTCTGATGCTGAAGACTTGTGTAGATTATAGCAAACTTGTGTCATATCTAACAAGTCTACCGAGTTCCACTCTAACATATGTAACAACTCGGCAGACTAGTTAGATATGACGCAGTTTTGCTATAATCTACACACGTCTTCGAAAACAGAGCAAAGTCCATTTGAACTTGTTCTAGGCATGCAGCCCATGACACCCCTTGATGTTGCAACGCAAAAGAGTCATCGTATATGTTCAGCTGCTTACCGATGTGCAAAGGACAATCATGAGTGTTTGTTGAGGTGCAAGGCAATTTGAGGAAAGCAAGGAAACACATGAACAAGTATGCTGATCAGCACAGACGTGCAATTGAGTTCAATGTCGGAGACAAAGTGTTGCTTAAACTCACTCCCCGAATCTGAAAACAGATTGTGAACAAGAAGAGACATGGAGGGCTGATTCCAAGGTATGACGAAGCATTTGAAGTAGTTGAAAGGGTAGGTGAAAATGCTGGACAGATTGAAAATTCGTCCCACCTTCCATGTAAGCTATCTAAAACGTATTTTGAAGATGTTGATGATCCAGACAGAAACAGGTCAAGGACGGCTCCTCCTTCGGTGCCAATGCAGTTTGAGGTAAAGATTGAGGAAATACTGGATCACCAGGTTGTCAGAAACAGTAAGAGGAATACAAAGACAGAATTCTTAGTGCGGTTGATGGGCAAAGCTAAGGAAGATGCAGTTTGGGAGAAAAGTAAGGATCTGTGACAGTTTGACAAGCAAGTTGACGACTACGTCAAAACAGCCTCGGCGAGGGCGTCAAGTTCAACTAGTGGAGATGGTTTGTTAAACCCTATGTCTCAAAGATAGATGTTGGCAAGGCATGTCAAGGCTTGTGCATTGGTCTTGGCATGAACTATGGAAATAATGTACATGACTGTGGCGACTAAGTGTTGGTGGACAGCAAAGTTCCAAGGTGCTTGAGTGTTGGCAAGGCAGCCTTGGGCGCAGTAGGCAAGGGTGGGCGCATGGCACCTGATGAGCATGCGTGTGATGGTGGCATCATCTAGGAAAGGCAGTGGTGTTGGCTTGACGACGGCAAGGCATTGGAGTTGGCTTTACGATGATGGCATGGTATTGGCAGAAGCTGAAAAAATTCTAAGTGTTGGAAGGATGCTGAAAATATTCTAATTGCTAAAGGAATGGAAATTCGGCTAAGGCAAAAGCTGCCCATGTGCGTGGCACATGGGGTCATTAAGTTATAGTTTTTATTGTTTTCCAAAGTTAGGATAATCAATTTGTACTTATTTTTATTTGGATAGAATTCTATTTAAGTCATGTGCCTGGCATACTGCCAGTTGTAACTGTTTGTAACTGCCTGTGTGCAGATTTTATATGTTGGCAGAATGATTTGAAGGCAGAAGAGAGAGTGTTCTATGTCTTAGCAAAATGTGTGAACATTTCCATTTTGTATCTGAGAGATTAAGAAAAGGTTGGGACTTTTTGTATCTGTTGTGTTCTTATTGTTCATATGTTGCCTACGAAACAGTCTAAGTACTTAGACGTGTGTGAGTGTGTCACTGAAGTTTTGCAGTGTGTGCATGATTGCTAAGCAGAGGTGACGACGAAAAAAATCACCACTGTGAAGCTTTCTGTAATTATTAATGGTGCACCATAAGGCTTATTTTCTACTTTTAAGGGATTAAGACAGTCTCGTATCTCCTTTCTTGTTATCTTGGCTAATGTAAGGGCCTAGTTCGATGCTCAAACAAAGCAATGTCTTTACAATGAATTAAGGACTCCAGAGATGGGACATCAAGCTACAATAGAGTGCAAGTCTCTCATATACAATTGCAGATGATCCACTTATTTAATGCGAAGTTGAGGAGTCACGAGTGAAGTATTTAAAGGTGCTTTTAATCTTATTTGAAGCAGTAGTTGGACTGAAGGTTAACCTGGAAAGAGCTTCGTGTTCCCTGTAAATATAGCGCAAGATGTACATAGACTGGGTAATATCTTGGGTTGTCAGTCTGATAAACTACCTATGGAATACTTAGGTAGGTCATTAGGGGCTATATTCAAGTTAAAACTAGCGTGGAAAACTCTCTCCCGATCTACCTCATGTCTTCTTTTTTCCAGTGCCAGTTTGCCTGAAGAAGAAATTGTACGGGATAAGGTGAAATTCTTTGTGGGAAGGTAACAAGGAAGGCCTTTCACTTGATAGTGGGATACAGTGTTGAAGCAAGAAATTCCAGAAAAAGTGCTTATTTCTAAAAAAAGTTTCAGCACTTTAAAAAGTGCTTTTAAAGTACTTTTTAAAAGCTACTTTTTTTCAGACAATCCGAACGGGCTCTAATTGTAATGTGCCCATACATTAATTTTGCCTATGAGGCAAGAATCCAGGACATTTCAGAAGTTACAGACAACGAAGATAGTGTAATACGTTTCCTATTGAGCAGGAGGTTCAGTTGCAGCGACTTATAAACAATTGAGAAGCACATGCAACTTTTTTCTATGAGGCAAAACTCATGGAAATTGAGCAGGTTCACTGTATTGAAATGTCCCCAATTCCTGTCTCATAGGCAAAACTAATAAATGCCCGCAAGTTATGCCCGAAGGGCTACACGGGTTATTTTTCTTAAATTTGTTAAGCAGGGCCAAAATTTTCAAGATCACCCTTATGGAGGTCACTCTTGCAAATCCCCCCTATTGAAGTGGTCGTGGTGATATGGCAAAAAAGTGAGGTTCTTACCAAGAAAGAAGATTTCTGAAAATGGGAAACAAAGTTTCTATTTCACAGCGGTCCTATTAATACTTCTCATGGTGTAGGTATATTATGCAAACATATTAGAAGCCTAAGGCATATTTTTTGAAGTAACAGTATAATCATGTTGGGGAATGGAAAAGGACAAGGTTTTGGCATGATGCTTCAATTGTATATACACCCCTTGTGCTGATCTTCATAGTTTCACCTCCAATACTAAAAAGTTTGTCTCCAATTGCTGGAACAGAAATAGCTGGAGATTATCATTTAGAAAAAAATGTTTTGATCGGGAGGTACCTCAAATGGGTCTACTGATGGAACACTAGGAAAAAGTGTCACTACATAAGGGGGTACTTGAGAGTACCACCTGGATTAGGCATAAGGATGGGCATTTCTCTGTTATTCTAGAGAAATAGTAATTGGTTGGCCATACAAGCAACTGTGGAAGTCCAAGGCTCCTCTTAGCATGCTTAATTCAAAGCAATTCAGTGAAAAGGATTGACATTATTCAGTAGATGTTTTATGTGCAACAACACGGAGGAAAGCAGCAACCGTGTTCTTTTTTGGCATTGTGCAGTGACAAGGAAGATCTGGTACTTAATTTTTCACTTGTTCCACATAGGTTTATCATGCCTTACTCAGTCAAGGAACTTTTCAGTTAAGAGTTTTGTGGGATTAAGGAAATCTTCGAGAAAGGTTTGAAATACAGCACCTGCTTGCATTTGTTTGATATTGTGGAGGGAAAGGAATGCAAGATGTTTTGAAGGGAAAGCAGATGTTTTTACAAAAGATCAATTTTAGATGCTTATGGATTTTGGCATTTTGGTACAATCTACAGGATGTCAAAGATGGATACAGCATGCAACAATTCATAGATTCTCTACACGAATAGGAATTTTGTACAAAATGTGTCCTTTTTTGTTTTGGGGAAACTCTAATCCCGTAATGACCTTAGCACGTTCTTAGTGCTTATTAATAGACCATTACATACCTGTTTAAAAAACCTGCAAAACCTTTAATTTCTATTGATTTCAAAAAACATCTCTGAAATGATGAAAATTTATATATCTTGTATTTTTTTTTTGAGGCTGGTAACATTAGTCTATAGATATCCACAGGTAAACTACAACCAAAAGTGTAGTTACCCTTCAAAAAAAGTATTACATCTTACAGAAACTATGACTTAATAAGATTGATGCCTATAAACAATCTAGTACATCAAAGATGTCTTCTGTTCTAGCTAAAATATCTTGTTTACACCAAAAATAGAGAAGAGCTAAGCAATTCATTTTAATCTTCTGAAGGCTATTCTGTACATTCTCGAAGCTCCTATTGTTCCTCTCTTTCCAAATTGTCCACCAAATGCATGCTGGGACAAACTTCCATCTCTCCTCCTTTGAAGCATTGCCATCCCTAATCCAGCTACTTAGAACTCCTTTGATGCTT
>JAJOOO010010567.1:0-55564 GCA_029582685.1 Solanum piurae
GATGAAGAAGAATAGGTTTGAATCTTACATTTTGAAGAACAATTCCTTCAAAGATTCAACTTTTAGGTTTGAATCTTACATTTTGAAGAACAATTCCTTTAAACATTCAACTTTTAGGTTTGAACAGCTAAGATTTGAGAAAAATTAAGAAAAAAAAATGAATTAGGTCACCATTTTTTGGATGATTGGGTTGGTGAGGGAGAAGAGGTATTTAGGGTTCTTCAAAAGTGAAGATTGTTCTTCAAATGGGTAATGGGTCGGATATTACCGTTGGAGGGGCAAATTTAATTTTAAAAAAATGTTAAAAGATGACTAACGCGCCGTTCTAAGCTGTAACAACACGCGCACAAGGCTGGTGTTCGGAGGGTTGAAAATAATTCACATAAAAGATGTTAAGGGGGGTATATAAACACCCGTGTAGTTTACTAAAGTAAGTTTTCGTGCCAAGTTCAGGGGTTTTTTTATGTATTTTCCCTATATTATTTATGATAATTAAGAAAATATTCATAGTTATAATTAGGTATTTGTAACATCCCGGCTTAGAAAGAGCTAAATTTAGAAAGAACTAATTTGGAAAGAGCTAATTTGAGATTTGTTCAAGTTAAGCTTAAGTTGTGAGTCTTGGGTCAACTTCAAACGACCATAACTTTCAGTACAATATGAGTTAGGTGGCCCATAAGATATCAAATGAAAGATCTTTGAATCCTCTTTCCAACGTCACCGAGTTTGCTATGTTTCGAGTTCGGATGAGGGAGATATGGACGTTTGAAGTTAGCATGTCCAGTTAAAGAAATTTACCCGAATTAGTGAGGGGTATTTTGGTTTTTTACATACCCCATTCAACTTTAGACATTTTTAGTATTATTTTAGGGGTCTAAACTGATTTGGGTCAGTTTTCACAATCCTAAATTACACTTAGGGTTTTAGAAGAGAGTTCAAGAAGAGAAAAGAGGAGAAAAGGAAGAACGATCAAGATTTCTTGTGAATTGAGGATTTGTTTCGCCAAATCGAGGTATGTAAGATTTCATAGTGATGGGTTCGTTCACCCACACACCAATCATGAGTTTCCTCTACGAATTTCACTCATAAGTTTAGGTATATTGAGTTTTTGATGAGTTTTTGATGAGTTTCTTGAAGTTTTAGTTTCGTTCATTGATTAATGAGGTTCGATGAATTCTTGAGATGAATGTTAGGAGTTTGAGGGTTGTTTTCGAGTGGATTTCATGTAATTAAGTTGGGTAAACGAATCTAAGGGAGTTTGGAAGAAACCATTCAATTCTAGGTGAATTAGAGTAAAAAAATGAGAAAATAAAATTCGTCGGATTTTTTGGGCTAGGGGCTGGCGAGCCGTGCCAGCAGTGCACCAGAAATTGGCCTCTGAAGTTCAAGGACTGCCTCCTCGCGCCACTCAGTGCGCCATAGTCGTCTGCCCGTCCTGTTTTCAGTCGGCTGCTCCGTTTGAGTTCTCTTAAAGTGTACCTTCACTCCTTTCTGATTCTAACTACTCTAAACTACATCTAAACATCGAGAGATCATTCATAACATGAATGATAACCCTTGAATTCATAATTCAAATTCAAGGTAGAGTTAAGTCTTGAGAGTTCTTTCGAATCATTTTGAGAAGTCTTTTACAATCTTTTAAAACTTGTGTTTAAGACTTGAATAATTGAGTATGAGGATGAGGAGAGTTGAGTCTCATTTTTCAAAATAAATGTATGGGAACTAAGTATTCCCAAGAGTAAATGTTTTTACGTTTAAAATGAGGAGGAAACTTTGATTTCCAAATGAGTTATGAGGAGTTTTGATTACTATCTCTTTTAAGAGAAACCTTTTGAGTAATAATCTCAAAGTTTGAGAATGATGAAATGTTTTTAAACATATGAGCTGAGTATATTTTGGGATTAGTATTGAGCACCAATATGGGGACGAGTTCAAACAAACTCAAGTCCTCATAAACCATGTATGTCAATGTGGGTAGAAAGGGTCATGCTTTTTAGATGATTCATTATTGCTTTTTAAACATAGCTTAGTGGATTTACTTAGTTGAGGATGTCTTATACTCCGGTAAGGTATAGGAAAGTACAGTTCTACCAGCGTGGCGAGACGTTGTATCATCACATAGCTCATAAATATGGTTGTCGGTTAGAGAATATCCCAGATTGAGTTATTTTGTATTTTTACATACAAACTGAGTTATTATTGTATTTTTAAATTCATTGAGTTGTTATCTACTGTTTTAAAAGCTTTCTTTATAATGCATCTTTATTACTGTTTTATATGGAACTGTGTTGAATAAGTTTGAGTATCCTTGAGTTGAGGTTGATGAGTTGAGGTAAGTATGTTTCATTCCTTCTCGTTCAAGCTTACATGTTATGTTTTAGATTTCCTCTTGCATGCTCGTACATTCAATGTACTGACGTCATTTGGTCTGTATCTTTCATGATGAGATCAGGGTCATCAACAAGCAATTCGTTGATACCATCTGCAGTTCCAAAGTTCTTTGGTGAGCCTCTTTTCTTCCAAAGGATCCCTTATTTATTTCTGTTATTTCTGTTTTATTAGGATGATCGGGGGTCTTGTCCCGACATCCCTCATAGTATTAGAGGCTTCATAGATAAACAGTAATAGTTCATGAGTCCTTTTCATTTCCATTGTTAATGTTTGAGACTTGAGTTGCCTTTTTGGCCAGTTGAATGTTCTTATACATTTCTAAGTTTATTATTTTGAGACATTTGAGTTAAAGTTTCTACTTTTGAGTTTATCTATTATGAGTCAGTCTTCCACTGAGAGTTGAGCCAGACCAAGAGTTTGCTTGGGGCCAACAATGGTTCTCAAGTGCCAATTGCGTCCAGAATATAGGATCGAAACGTGACAATATAGATGTGCAACAGTAAATTATAGCTCATATATATGTGATTCTTTATTTGATGGAGTTACTATACTTTTAATTTTTGTGTTTTCATGGATAAAAATACCATTACATTTCACATTTGCATTGAAATATTTAATTTTTAATTATATTTGTGATGATGTGTGCTTAAATAATTATTTGTTTATCGAAAGGAGATCTTTACACAAATAAATCAATTGGATATAATATTTACTTTTCCTAGCCACTAGTCAATATACACAAGTCATACATATATATTGTATATATGATTGTACATATACGTTTACCGGTTATTTTTAATTTAAGCAGTTGAGTGGATGACTTTTTATATTAGTTTTTCAAACCATGGCTTCCAACAAAATTCCTTGCCACACTAATGTATGTCTATTTGAAACTTATGACATTTTTAATTATTAAAGAATGTATGTCTCCTTCTTCATACCTTCGAATTTGAAGTTAGGCTTTCTTAAGGCCTAATTTCCTAGGTCGATGTTGTGTTTTGTCAAAGTCTAACTATTGAACATTTTCGAAAGCTTCAAATTTAGACAAACGATATTTCACAATTTTGATACTTGAGGTATGAAACTAGATGTTGGGAGAGCTCAAGTTTAAATTTTTTGTAAAGGATTGCTATTTTCTAAATAGAGGTTCTAAAAATGGGAATTTGTGCCGTTCACCCATATTATATTGTCTAATAACTCTTGTTCTTGGGCCTTTTATACCCAACTAAAAAAGGAATAAATACCTAGTTGGGTTGGGCCAAATAATATGTTGAAAACATTGGGCCAAAGGATCCATATTATGGGCCTTTTATATGAAAAGATGAAGAGTTTATATACTAACGGATTACACAAACATTCATATCATAATTACTAATTTCTCCTTATAGTTTGAAATAATTATACATATTGTCTCACTAATTAATAATTTCATATCGGATACATCTAGATACAGATAAATCTCACTAGTTTAGGTCTTAATTATTAAGATTCTCAATAGTTTCAAATATTACTTCTTGTACCATATTGTAATGACCCGAAAAGTCGTTTTTTGAAATTTTTGTAAGATTAACATTTTACCCCTCCAGGTAGTTTCCACGAGTCATTCATGATCAGTCGGTGAAATTGATTTTAAGAATTTTGAACTATTCGTTTAACTTGAGTTAATTAATTGATATGTAATTGTAGATAATTGAATTAATCAATAGTTAATGGGCTAAAGTAATCATTTACCATTAGGCCCATGTATTAAAAAATAAGTTAGTGGGTTTGTCA
Source organism: Solanum piurae (assembly GCA_029582685.1). NCBI lineage: Eukaryota > Viridiplantae > Streptophyta > Magnoliopsida > Solanales > Solanaceae > Solanum > Solanum piurae. The sequence goes on from JAJOOO010010567.1 coordinate 4,165, forward strand.
GTTTTAATAAACAATTAATTTAGAAAAAGAAAAGAGGCAGAAACTTTACCTAACAGACGGACGGGAGAGGGAAGGAAAGAGCGATCTGCAGGTAACAATTCATAGTGCAAATTATCGTAATTACTTTTAGTTAATTAATTGTGGGATAAATGGTATCTTGTATGACTTTAAGAATTTGATTTTCCTGAGTAATTAATGCTTCCTTCTGATTTAACGTGTCATTCGTAGTGGGGTATTTGGAGGGATAAATTTGTGGTTGGTATTAGAGAAGGCAATAATAGATAAAAGAATAAAGTATGTGATTGAAACATTGGATGGAAATTAAGGTGAATGGCAGTAGGTTGTTAAAGTGATTGGTGAGTTTTGTTTTGGTTATTATATATTATGATTCAAGTTTTGATATATTGGTACATGTAATTAAGTGTTAGGTGTATGGTACTATGTGAATACCCTTAGATTTATGATATTTGAAAGAAGTTGAGACTTAACCCTAGGCTTGAAACTTAGGAACTTGATTATAAATTTGGTGAGTTTTTGGGTCGTGACACATATTTTATGCTTAGGATACATGAGTCTGAATTAATGAGATACATGTATCTGTCGAATTTTAAAATTGAGATACAAAGTTTATTTATTTAAATTAATTGGTTGTAACTGATTTCCTTAATTAGAGGAGTAATTGATGATTTTCAAAATACATAGATAATTAATTTCATTTTATTATTCTTTGAAATAGTAAATTCATTAATATTATTAATATAAGATAAAAACATGTATATCTTAATAATGCAATTTGATTAATTTCAAATTATTACTCTTAAAATAATAAATTCATTAATTTGATGTATCTTTTATCAATATATGATGTATCCAACAAACTAAACACTTAGATACATGAGTGTCCTACAAGTACATTAATTCATATGTATCATCGAAGTATCTAGCATTAATTTCATATATTTGTTATACGTATCTAGTATTAATTTTATGTATCTCTCTCTCTATATATATATATATAATATTAATTTCATGTATCTTTTATATGTATCTAGTATTAATTTGATGTATCAAGTATCAATTGCATATGTTATATCCAAAAATATGTATCTCGAATGCATAGTAAGCATCTACATCTAATTATGTGTATCTAAATATGGAATATACAAAAAGAAAAAGCATATACATCTAATTATGTGTATTTAAATTTCATACGTTATATCCAAAAACATGTATCTCGAATACATAATAAGCATATACATTTAACTATGTGTATCTAACTATGAAATGTAGCTGAAACACGTGAATTCAGGAACAAATCACGACTGTAGAGTATCTGTCGTATCATTAATATCATCGTGTTGTTAAAAATCATGTATCCAAAATTTAATGGTGGGTACATATACATGGTCAAACACCACTTTACTAAAAATACAACTCAGATCTGAATTAAGATTACTACTTATTGGATACACATGTTTCAAGGGCTATATCAAAGTAATATTGGTACTAACAAATCCATGTCACGGTAACCAAAGAAAGCCTTAGAAGAACACCAGCAAACAAAAACTATCTACAATACTCCATTTGATCCTTTTGCGTTGTGGCATAACATAATCAAAACTAAAATCCATTTCTTCCGGAGACAAACAATCAAGACCCACTATGAATTAAAATTTTCTCTGTAGTAGTTCTTTAATTTGATCTAGTTATAAATGAACAATACATAATAATATTTGGGTTCAGGAGAATTTGTCGGCCATGATAATGATATCTTGAGAAGAAGAGAGTAGATTAGCTATTGTTGGAATGAAATTGTACGATGAAATTCTTGAATCATAAAGGAGGAGACATAATAGAGTGATAAATATGGGAGGGGAGAATTAAGAGATAGTGGTTGATTTGGAGTGAAAGAGTTAATTAAGCAGATAATTAATCAATCCTAGTTTTAAGGTATGTGGGTATCTAATAATCTAATTGTATCTTCAAATAATATATTAATATATGGTATAAAATATTAAAAGTGGTAATATATGTAATTGTTTGAAAGTAAAGATAATATTAGTATACATAGTAGTGTTGTATGTCTAATAAGGTAATTTATCCTAGGGAAACTTACATAAATATACTATAAATAAAAAATATTTACCATTTATACCAATAACATTTTTTTTTCACTTAATCACTTTAAATACATGTATAATACACTTTTAATTCATATTACAAAAAACAATTTATTATTCACATATAATACAAGTTTTATTGATGGATAATACATTTATCATACATTTTAATACAATTATAATACAATGTGTCAACTTCTTACCAAATAAGCATAATATATTTTTAAAAATAATTATAATACATATATATTGCATACTTAATTCACTTTTAATACATATTGCAGATTTAACATAGTATTGCTATAAATGGTAATAAATAAAAAGTATCGCTAAAATAAGTAATTATTTATTAAAAGGCACCCATCCAAGTAATTTTTCCTTTATCCTATTATATTGTCTAATAACTCTTGTTCTTGGGCCTTTTATACCCAACTAAAAAAGGAATAAATACCTAGTTGGGTTGGGCCAAATAATATGTTGAATACATTGGGCCAAAGGATCCATATTATGGGCCTTTTATATGAAAAGATGAAGAGTTTATATACTAACGGATTACACAAACATTCATATCATAATTACTAAGTTCTCCTTATAGTTTTAAATAATTATACATATTGTCTCATTAATTAATAATTTCATATCAGATACATCTAGATACAAATAGTTTGGCTACCAATATACTCCAAAATACATATACATAGGGAGATAGGCGAGTGAGATAAGAGGGAGACAAGCGAGACAGTTAGTGTATCTCAAATACATGTGAATCATACTAGATACATCCATTTGAGATATCAGATACATTATGAAAATATAGATACATGGGAAGAGATGCGATCGAAACTGGAGAGAGTCAATGTAGCACGAAAACATACAAATCTACTTGGATATTGTATATCTCGACAAATAATAGTTACTTACGTAAAATAAACTATTAACTATTCCACATTTTATAGTACTCTTCAAAGAATTACCAAAATATTATATTTTCTCTATTATTGTACGCTTAAATAATCCAAACAGTAACATGTCTAATCACATGTATCTTTCCCATAATCATTAAATTTAATCTTATACTAAAATGTCCTTTATTTATACAAATATTATTAAAATTGTTTTGTCTGTTTGTGTACTAATAAGTTGATGATGCATAAACCGTGTTGTCGTTTTTTGTTTACATCCACTGAATCATGTGATATATTATTATGTTATATAGTATTTAATTAACTTTAGGTGGAGACTTCTCAGACAATTATGTCGGCAAAAAGGGAGATTAATTAGTTTGACTAAACAAAATAATGACCATCATGTGATATAATTATTAGTTAATTAATCCTATTTGTATAAAGAGAAATTAGCACTTATAGTTTATTGAAATATCGATAAATTTTAATTTTGATCTTTTTAATATCTTATTAAATATATTTTGTATATGATTTATTGATATGTGCTCTTTTGATCCTTATAAATGTCGAAGTATTTTAGTTATGGGGTGATATTTATATTTTTTATTTTATTTTCATGCTTCTTTTTATTATTATTTAAATATTTTTATTACTAACTTAACTTAGTTTGTTTATAAATCGAAAATTTATCTGCATAGTAATCTTTACAATTTGACCTGATTTGTCAAGATATCATCATTAGAATACGCTTTGACATCACTTAATTAAAATTAATTCTAAATTTTAGAACTCTTTGTTCTTCGTAATACTTCTCCTTCGATTTTTTTTTGTCGCAAGAAAAAAACAAAAACTTTTTCAAGAAGTCTTTGCCCTTCTATTTGTTAGTAGATTTTATTTTTTTAGAGAATCAACTTTATTCTTTAATTTATTATTTTTAAATGCTAAATTATTCAATTATTAACGTATTATATCAAATTTTATATCTTTGAGGAAGGAATAAAAAATCTAGTAAACCCTTCAAACTCCGTAGTCTTCTACGTATTCTAAATTAAAAAAAATCGTGAAAGAGCTGAAAAGAAAGCTCAAATAAAGTGAGAGGGTGGATGTAATTTAGGTCGAATATTAATTAGTAAATTAAAAAATATGTACTTAAGTATATAATATAAGGATCGAAATGGTTAAAATCTATTGATAATCGATGCTCAAAAAGTGATATAAGATTATAATCCCTTGTGTAAACATTCTATAGTCCTGTATTATCTTCTTTGACTCTCTTTTTTTTGGTAAAAAACATTATTTAATTTATAATGTAATTAAGCTACTTAATTAACTAATTATTAAAGTACAGATAGTAGTTATCTGTTTACATTGTTATCATATAAAAAAACACAAAGGCCAACCTTGAGACAGTGTTTTGCTTCACATAAAAAAAGAACTAAAGTTTAGTAGGCGTTTGGCCATGCGATATCATATCATGATATGGTATCGTGAGATGAAATCAGCGTTTGGACATGCGATTTTACACTGATTCCATCTCATGATTCCATATCATGAGATGTGATTCTATATTCTCCAAAAACCATGATATGGAATTATATGGTAATTCCATATCATGATTTGAGATATTTTAATACAAAAATTGATCCACGAATTAATATTTTGTTAAAACAACCCACATTTATATCTACTAACCATTTATTTCATATGTAAATAAAATTTATAATCACATTATTACTTTTTAAAATTTATTATTCTTACCGACATAAAATTTATTATTCTCACCAACTTATAGTCACTTTAACTTACACCAACCGATTGTTAAAGTGATGAAATATTTATGGTCTATGAGCATGAAAATATAGTTGCGGATGATATTGACCAACAAATGGCTCAAAGTAACAATGTTGGTTCGTCTTCTCGGTCACATGATCGAGAAATGCAAGTTCAACGTGAAGAAATTGTCCGTATTATGCAGGGGCTGACCCACGTGTAGAGTTTTGGGTGCTCGAGCACCCATTAACCCCGACGAAAACTTTATATATGTATATAGAAAATACTGAAAATTTTATATAAGGTTTGCTTCAGCACCCATTAAACAAAGTGTTCCATGGGCGTTGTGATTCTGAAGTCGGATTCTAGGAGCACTGGTGCCCTTCATCGAGGGTTCGAGCCCTTGCGACAACATCTATTTTTTTGTTGAAAAAAGGCCAACAGAAACTTCTTTTTCAAAATTTTGCTTATATTTCTTTTTGTTTTTTCACTTTCCTATTTTTTTTATTTCATTTATTAATTAAATTATAAAAATATTACTCAGTAAACTTCGAGAAGAAAAAAAAATTTGGCTAGCAAATGTTAAAAGAATTGAGCACCCACGATCATTGGATCCTGGATCCGCCACTGGTACTATGTGGGAGGATTATATTAAAGACCAGTACACTACAATTTATGTTCAATTTTTTTTATTAAATTAAATTTAGATGAAACAACTACTTAAATGGAGAACAAATAACTTTGTAATAATTTATTTTGCGATTTTATAAATTTTTGTTTATTTGATAAGATTGAATAAACAATTGGGGCTATTTTAATAGTTTTACAACTTATGAGATTTTTATGTTTATGAGAAAATATACAACACCAAAATTCCATATCGCATGTCCAAACAAAACTTCAATTTCATCTCATGATTCCATATCATGATACCATATCGCATGGCCAAACGGGCCCTTAGGATCAAAAGTTTGAATTGTCGTCTTCATGTTTTACTATTTTAATATTTCATTTTGAAGGTGTTTTTGGTATGGAAGAATATTGTATAGGGCAAAAATAGTCAAGATATATCGTTAAATTAATTGAAGCTACGTCAAAAGTAAGAAGTGTTTTTGGTATGGAAGAATATTGTATAGGGCAAAAATAGTCAAGATATATCGTTAAATTAATTGAAGCTACGTCAAAAGTAAGAAATGTACATAGTAGTTAGATATAGAAGAAAGCAAGTATAATTAAATTGAAAAGAGTAAAATCGAATTAAAGTTTAAACATTTGAAGGAAGAATCAACGAATAACAACAACTCTTATAAATCAGTTTTAAAGACAACTTATTCCGTGTAAATTAAGAAGGAATGATTTTTGTGTGATTCACTCCTAGAAAAAAGGCTTGACTTGACGTTCATGTTGAAAAATATTCATTTACTTCTTCGTCTTCTCTTGTATTGTTCATTAACTACATGCTATTTCGAAATAATGACGCGTCTTTATTGAGGATACCTTCAAAATAATGATATCTAACCTTAATCATGAAAAATTCCCAATTAATTATGTTGATACCTCCTGAATCAAGACTATTTAGACCTTAATCATGAAGAATTCCCAATTAATTACACCATAAGCGTTCCTCAAATCAATCTTCATCAAATATTTGTCAAATTTATTTCACTTTCAGAATTACAAGTTTAAAAATTCATGAATACTTGCTATAATGTTAATAATAATTTTGACATATAGATATACCTGAATCATATAAAAAAAAACTGAATTCAATTAAATTCGTAATAAATATGTTATATTCAGATTTATCTTCACATACATTGTTATCATTTATCACACACAAATATAAATATTTATACATTTTAATTTATTACTTATAATCATAATATATTAAAATAATTTTTATGTTAATATTTAATAAAATTTTATTACTCTACCCCGTTGGCCTATTTGTAGTCTCTATCCTTACTTCATAATTGATTTTTCTGCCCTCCCATGCAGTAGATATCGTGGATAAACTCTCACCCATTATATCTATCAACCATATCCTATAAAACATTAATATATATTTATTGTGTAATAATAATAATAAATAATAATTTCATAAGTAAAATTCGAAGAGAATTGCAAATTTTAATCTTATAGTGTGGTAATATAAAGTCTGTTTTCAATAAAATTTTGATTAGGAAGAGATGAGAAAACAACAACAATGATAAATATTATCTTATTAGAATATTTTATTATTATATATATAAAAGGAGTAAAAAGATCATATTATAATTCAAATGACCAAAATAGAAACTTAATTTAGATTTTTTCTTGACTTAATTTTTTTTAAAAAAAAATTAATTTAAATTTCCAAAAAGAATCTGAATCATCTGCAAGATTATAGCCCTATCCTACTCCTACTCCACTCTTCTTGAGCCCTCATCCAAGCATGTGGCAACTCGTTCCTCATTCAAAAATATATTAATATAATATTTTTATCGTAATTTATGTGATATATTTTTTAAAAATTTGTTTCAAATCAAATGTAAGAACATTTGTTTATATTTAAAATAAATTTTATTTCTAAAAGTTTACATATTCTTAATAAGATTACTAAGAGCCAAAAGTAGAGCTAGAGAGATTCAAGAGTTCATCTAAATCCCTTCACATTATCTTTTTAATGTTATATATATATCAAATTTCTTATATTTTTTTCATGTGTTTATTTTCTTTAACTTTGAATTTTGTTGGTAAATTTTTTGACGTCGTTACAATTTTAAGAGTCACAAAAACATTTAGAATTGCTTTAAACATAAATTTCATTTTTTTGCATCTAATCTAATAGCGCTATATAAATACTTCAACATGTTAAAAAGGTAAACAAAAGATGGAAAAACTTCAATTTTGTGTTCTCTTTTTTCGGATAGTTTTGGACTTTGCTTTATTTTAAGTCGATGTTCTATAAAAAAATAGCTTCATTATCTTTAGAATAAAATCTATGTACTTACACTCTATCGTTCTCATAACATATTTGTAGGATTATATTGAATTTTTCGAATAGTTTTGACTTAGTTGTATTATAAGTTGATGCATTATTGAAAATAACTTTACTATCTTTAGAATAAAGTTTACGTACACCCTATCATTATCTTAGCACACTCGTGAAATGACACTGAATATGTTATCGTCGATAAATAAATGCCATTTAATAATAAAAATTTTGAAATAGGAAAGCATAGTTCCCTCTTTTCAGGCTCACATGCAGCACTTCCCCTTTTTGAGACTCTCCATCCCCTACACAAAAATGGTTACCCTCAATTACCTTTTTTTGATTTCTTGTTACTCCAAAATTTACCCATTTTTCACAATTTCTCTTTCTCTCTAGAGGTAATTACAGAGAGGAAAAAAAGGGTCTTTTTTTTTTGTTTTCCATTTTTCTCATTTTTTTTTTGTTTCTCTAAAGATAGTGTGGTTTTATTCCCTTTTTACATGAAACAATTTGTGTCCCCCCTTTGCTTGACTAGTGGGGTTTCTATACTTTTCAATATTTTTTGTGTATTTTTCTTCCTTTTTGATTCTTGACTCAGTTTTGGGTTTTGCTTTATCAAGATTCTCCCAAAAATTACTCATAATTTCTTTATAAAATTCTTGATAAAGAATAAAAAGGGAAAAAAAAGTGTCCCCTTTTTGTTTCAAGATTCTTGCACCACCCCACATGCATGTTTTTGGGGTTTGTCTGATCTGGATCAGATCACCAAGATCTCTCATTTTTATTTATGTGTAAAGAAGGGGGGTTATTTGGTGGGTTCAGGAGCTGAGGGGTGTGTGTGCCTTTTTGGTTAACCAATTTTGGGTCTTTTCTGTGCTTGTTTGAGAACAATAAGGTGTGATTTCTTGACTTTTACTCTTTGGGTCCCTCTTAAAGATTCTATACTCCTGTTGTTTGTGGTAAAAATCTGTTCTTTTCTGAGTTTTGTATTGTTTCTTGGTTTTTAATGGTGTAACTTGAACTGGGTTGGAATGATTTTGGGGAAAGACTTTGTGTGAGATATTATTGTCTTGTTTTGTGTAAAGGGTGTTGGGAGAAATTGGTACATGTTGTGGTTTAAGTGGAAAAAAATTGAGTCTTTTAGGGGATTCTGTTTAGTGGTTTGATTTTGGGTGTAGGGTTGTTGGTTTACTGCTTTTGCTTGTTGATTGCTTCCTGGTTTTTGATGTTTGAGTTGGGTTTGGCAGTGTAATTGTAGTGTAGGGTGTGGCCTTTGAATACTCTACTTCTGAGGTGGCCTTTGAATACTCTACTTCTGAGGTATGGCTGGTATTGATGTTTCGAAATATGCACATAGCCCTGTGCATAAAGGTATAGTCTTGAAAGATTATGCTTCTTTGAGGAAGATAATTGCTGCGTTGCCTCGGCTTTGTGATCCTGCTGAGATTCATACTGAAGCAGTATCTCTGGCTGAGGAAGCTAAGGCAGATGCTATTTCTGCAGTGATTGATCGACGGGATGTCCCTAACCGGGATAGCCCTCTTCATTTGGCTGTCAAACTTGGTGATGAGACTGCAACCGAGATGCTTATGCTTGCTGGTGCTGATTGGAGCTTGCAGAATGAACATGGATGGAGTGCCTTGCAGGAGGCAATATGTAATAGGGAAGAAAGGATTGCGAAGATCATAGTTAGGCACTACCAGCCTTTGGCTTGGGCAAAATGGTGTAGAAGGTTACCCCGGTTGATTGGGACAATGAAGAGGATGAGGGATTTTTATATGGAAATAACTTTTCACTTTGAGAGCTCTGTTATACCTTTCATTTCTAGGATTGCCCCTTCAGATACATATAAGATTTGGAAGAGGGGTGCAAATTTAAGGGCTGACATGACTCTAGCTGGCTTTGATGGCTTCCGAATTCAGCGATCTGATCAGAGCATTCTTTTCCTTGGTGATGGTTCTGAGGATGGTAAAGTTGCTCCTGGATCACTTTGCATGATCTCACATAAAGAGAAGGAAATTATGAATGCTTTAGACGGTGCTGGTGCTCCAGCGACTGATGCAGAAGTACAGCAAGAAGTTGCTGCAATGTCTCAAACTAACATATTCAGGCCTGGGATTGATGTCACTGAGGCAGTTCTGTTACCACAAACGACATGGAGGCGTCAGGAGAAAACAGAGATGGTAGGTTCTTGGAAAGCTAAAGTATATGATATGCATAATGTGGTTGTGAGCATAAAATCAAGGAGGGTTCCTGGAGCTATGACGGATGATGAATTTTTCAATTCTTGCAATGAAAATGAAGCAGAGAGTGAAGAATTTGATGATATCCTGACAGAGGAAGAAAGAAGGCAGCTTGAGGTTGCTCTCAAGTCAGACTCTTCAGATTTAAGCAATGAGAATGGAGATGGGATCATTCCACATCGCCATAGTTGTTATGAACAAAGAGATATTCCCATTGAGGAGTTAAATGGTTGCAGAAATGACGATAATAAGCAGGAAAAGAAGAGGTGGTTTAACAGCTGGAGGAAACGGGATATTAAGCCAGAAGGGGAGAAACGAGTTGTCCCACCAAGAAGTTCCATATGTGTTGAGGAGAAGGTTGGCAATTATCTTGAGGGTTCTTCACCTTTAAATGAAACTAGGGCAGGGAGGCATTCTGTGGATGTCAGGGTGACGAGGGATGAGCTTAGACAAGGAAGAGATGCAAAGGCTTCTACATCTAGCAATGCTGAAAATGGAAATCGGCGCAAAGATGGAAGCCGAGAAAATGAGTATAAGAAAGGACTGAGGCCTGTTCTTTGGCTTTCTCCAGATTTCCCGTTGAGAACCGAAGAGCTCCTTCCTTTGCTTGACATTCTAGCTAACAAAGTTAAAGCTATCCGGCGGTTGAGGGAAATGCTCATGACAAAACTTCCAAAAGGAACCTTCCCAGTTAAGGTATGCATCATGTACTTGCGGTTAAAATTCAACTCATAGTCCAACACTCATGTGGTTTTGAATTATTGTTAGGTTTGAATAGTGATATGTTTGTATTATAGTCCTAGCTGATACTTATACATCCTCCATGAGCAAGAAACAAAAGAATTTTAAAAACTAAAGTAGTAATTTTTGGTTTTCTTTGTGTTTTGCTTTGTATTTTGATCATGCTCTTGAACTAGAAGTTGCTAATCGTAATTACTATATATTTTTATAAGTAGTAAACTGTCAATGTCCTAATGTAGGATTCATTTTTACAGTTTGTTGAGAATATAGGTCATTGAACTAAGGGAATATTTGAAAATTTTAATTGTGGGAAGAAAATGTTATCGAGTCTGAACCATGATAATGAAATTCAATATAGTAGACATGAATATCCACTGCTGGTGGAAGGGAATGTTATAGGAAGATGGTATTAGGATAAGTTGGAGACAACCAGATGGCTCCTAGGATCCCTATAATGATGGGAAAGAGATACTTTCTTCCTTTGCCTAATATCTAATAGTTAGCGACAACCAACTCATTGTGGTTATTGAAGGGGTGAACGCTGCTCTAATGCTGTAGTGTTGGAACTCAGCCATCCAATCTTTAAGAAATGCATATGGATGTGCATTTTCAAAAAGAAATATATGGATGTAATGGGAAACTGGATATAAAAGTTTGCAGTTGCAAATAAAATCATCTTTCCGTCATAGAGGAAATAGTTCACACAATTATGGAGATTAAGGTTTGGTTTAACTAAATGTTGTCCATAGGATAATGGTTACTTTCTTAAAAAAAGGAAAACTTTAGACATGATGACCTCTAACCCTTCTGAAACTCCCTTCCAGATTTATTGGCTTAGTTGATTTGGCTCTGAGATAAAGGCTAGAGGTGATATTCTGGCGTGCTATAAAAAACATGGGTCAAATTAGGCAAAAAGTTGATTTTTTGAACAGATTTGAGATTGTATGATGATAAATAGCTTCAACCTATTACCACGCGGAGTATTACAATGGATGCAATATTTAGTTGGGCCTTTTAGAGGATGGAAGAGAAGATGTTGGGTGTAGAATATTCCTCCAGTAGCACTTATGTGATTAGTATGAGGGAGAATATGATAGTTTTGAAGGGAAAGAGCATGTCTTTTATTCATATGAGGGATAGCCTCCTATTTTTAATGTCTTTTTGGTGCACCGATAAGGTTCTTTTTAATATAGAAGGTTGGATGTTTGATGTGTCTATCATAGAGTATCATATCTATCTGTAGAAAAGTTTTAACTTTATTGGAATAAGAATTTATAGGATGAGGCCTTTTCATCAAAATAAGGATGATGAGGCCTTCTTAAGGGCGGGTCACAGATGGATTTCTCGGTTATCAAAAAAAAAAAAAGACCCTTTTGAAAAGAATTCACTCGAATGAGGTTGTAAGGCTCAAGGTTAGTTAGTACCTAGGGACCCCTTATATTGCAAAGTGGACCATAGCCACAATGATGCAACTTAAACCCCTAATACTCATCTAGTATGCTTGAACAAAGTCTAATGAAATGCAACTATGGGATGTAGTCAGATTATTCCTAGCCTGTATTTGGGATGGAACAGAGATAGTATATGACCAATGTTTCCAAAACCATACCCCGTAGTGAAACCTAATATAAGAAGAGGAAAGTGTTGCAAGGGATGGGGGCAGCAGTGAAGGCAAAGGAGGACAGTCCTTGAAGTCCTCTAGATATGCAGTTTAGGATCCAGTGGCGCATCTGTTCCACATGGCCCTTGTACTAAGTTTCAACAGTCCCCATTTGTCATCAGTCCATGTTAGTTGATCCATAAATACAGCAGCCCGCATTTGTCCGAAGCTGATTGATCAACTCCCTTCAGTAAACCTGTCAAATCAGCACCCCACATTTGTTTCTCTTTGGTCTACATCAGATAACCTCTCAAGTTAGCACTCTGTGTGGGAGGTGGCAAGTACCTGGTGGAATAGTTGAGGTGTGCACAAGCTGGCAGAGGAACCACTGTCCCCCCCCCCCAAAAAAAGTTAGTGATCTATCTGTCCTATCTAGTCAATAGTCCATATTAGCTGAAATTTCTAGTTAGTGTACTGTCCAACCAGTAGGTCCAGTACTTCACATCTTAGAGTGTGGTGATCAATGCCATATCTTAAACATGTCAATGCCCAATCAACGTTATGTCATCACCAAATAATCACTTAGTCAGCGGCATATGCTGACAATATTTTGGACCGCTGGCAATGTATTTGTTTTGGTCAACAGCCTAAATCAGACTGACATCATACATCTAGCTCAAGTTGAGCGGTGTCTCATGGATTGAAGATAGTGCAATGTCCTAGTCATTCTCAGGGCAATGCCAAGTCAAATTTTATTTCCAGCATACTGTTTCAGTGACTATTGAATGACTGTCCCAACTTGATTTTCCATTTGTGTTGTAACTAGAGGTATTTTACCACTTTGAGTTGGAGGAGGCATGTGGAAAGTCAAATGACTTCATTAACCATATCTGAATGTATACCCTAGGCCAAGGGGTGCGATCCCCCGAGCAGCTCTTCATACTATGGGGTTATATAATCTCCTTGACCTTTCGATTGAGGGTATTCAGCAGTGGGCCTACCTTAAGAACCATATGTGTTGAATATTTTTGACGATTATGTCATTTATGAAAATGATACAATATTTATGAATAATGTGTAAAATATTCTTAATGTTATCTCATAGCAATTAGGAATATTGTAACTACGAAACTTCAAGGAGCTCTCTTTTATTTTATTAATTAAAAAACCTTTTTTTTCCTCTTCATTTCTCTTTTCATGGGCATCATCTTTGATATTAGTGTCATGCTCAAGAATCCGTAATTTTCATCAGCTTTCTGCATTTTCAGCTTCTGAAATTAACTGTATATTGATCCTGCATCTTTTGGTGCCACCCACCATCACTTTTGGGCCTTTTGGCTTAAGTGCTTGAAACTAAACCTGATAAATCAGCCTCCTTTTGAGCCATTGTAGATCCTGAAGCTTCAGATTCACTTACCCCCTTCTCCTTTCCATGAGCCATAAAGATGTAAAATCCCGAGGAAGATGGATTCAACTAGACTCCTACTAAAATTTTACCAGCTTTAGTAAAAAACAGTCGCTCTCTGTCCTGATCCACCGTGGTGGTGGTTGTCTGCTGTTAGAAAACTCTAATCAGCCCATCAACCAAAATTTTACTTATCTATCAGTTTATGTTAGCTGTGCAAGCATAACCCATAAGTTTGAATGCTCTAGGTACTCATGATTAAGTGTTGAGGGATTGGCAAAAAAAGGATTGGAGTGAAAACTTCCAATACAGACCAATTAAACATAATGTGTAGAAACAGGATTGCAATGCAATAGAACTATAATAGGCATCAATGCAGGAGTAAACCTTTGTAACTCCATGGCACATGCAACCATTAAACGCAAGTGCAAAACTCTCTGGGTACTCATGATTTAACATTTAAGGATTGGACTTTTAACTTTTTGACATGTACAAATTATAAATGAAGCTGAACAGTAACACAAGTGCAATTGAATGTAAGCTAGGCATACTTTCTGTTGATGTTTTTCATGGTCAAGCTGTATGAAACTACTTTGTGTTAAGACTTGTACCTAGAAGGTTGTATATTGCAGATGCTCTTAGCTATAATGAGGGAAAAAATGATGTAGTTTCTCTAGGAATTACTATGGTGTATCGTGTCACTAGATACATAACGTGCAGTTAAAGAGACTTTGTAGCTTTGCATAGGTAAGTTGCAATGGTATTTGGAGCAAAAGAGTACAGTATCAGAGAGGAGTTTAACTCAGACGGGAGTAAGGCAGGCCTAATCCCCTATGGAATGATAGTCGAACTGCCAGCCGAACATCATTCCTAGAAAATGAATCATTAGATGCACTCATACTAGGAAGATTCCTGTAAAATTTCCCCATAAATTGCTTTTGTGGAAACCTTTTTAAAAAAAAACTTAGTCGGTATTATAGAAACATTTTCACCATGGTATTCCTTCGGTCTCCTCCATCTGATGCTTGACATCCCTTTCCTCCTCCATCAACTCTATAAAAATTACTCTAATTGTTAAAGGTCTTAGATATACTCATGGCCGAGGGTATGTCCGAAACAGCCTCCCTATCTTCCAAGGTAGGGGTAAGGTCTGCATACACTCTACCCTCCCAGACCCCGCTTGTGGGATTACACTGGTTATGTTGTCATTTTAGATACACACATGCACAAGGAACATGCAATCTATGATTCTAATTACATATATGTTAAGTTCCAGACGACTAAGAATCCATTTCTGTGTTTCAGGTAGCAATTCCGGTTGTTCCAACGATTAGAGTATTGGTGACATTCACTAAGTTTGAAGAATTGCAGCCACTAGATGAGTTTGCAACTCCTCCTTCCAGCCCTACTGCTTCAGGCAGGGAGAGTCCATCAGGGGCACAGCCTTCAAGTTCATCATGGTTTCAGTGGATAAAAGCCCCATATCAACGTCCTGGTTCTTCTACAGGCAGTCCAAGTAACAGGATCGAAAACGTTCAAGATCCCTTTGTAGTCCCTCAAGATTACACATGGATATCAGCAGAAGCAAAGAGAAAGAAAATGCAGGAAAAGGATAAGGCAAAGAAAGGAAAGAGTAGGAAACAGTAGCTGAAGCACTTGATTCACATGAGAACATGTTACATTCTTCATTGACTGATCTTGTTTTAGTATTTTTGGAGATCTGAGTAAATTATTGTGGGTGGTATAAAAGTTAAAATTCGCGATTCTTCCAAATTCTTGTGATCAATGTGTGGAACAAATGTTTTTGTTTCAGGTGAATGTTCCCACAGTTGCATGATTTATAATTCTGTTCCCTGTTGGCTTTGATATAACAATATATGTATACCTTGATGTACCTCAACAATTTTCTTTTTTAACTACAACAGCTGAGGAACAAGTAAATTTTGGCACACAAGATTTTAACAATTATCAACTTCAGAGTCTTGCATGTCTGAATTTTGATGATGAAGCTAATAAACAATGAATACTCTATAATTTTTGGCAATATTTTAAACAGTGCTCCTCCTCCAAGTGATTATTTGTGCACTAGTCTCTAAATAGCTGATTTCAAAACCCACATTTAAGCCATAACTGAAGCTTAAATCTTAGTTTAGCCACCTTAAATCAACGTTAAGCGCATGGATCTGAAGTTCAGACATACGCGTTTGAAGTTGGGCATGCTAAAGACTAACTTTAGACGATTTAGAAGTAAGCAAACTTGCAACATTTAGACATATATGACTGAATTTCAAGCATTTCCGCATGAAACTCATGCATATATGATTGAACTTTATGCACACAAATAGCTTCCTCCTTTTTATTCTTCTAGTACATCAAACTAAAAGTAGATTATATAACTAGTCGTTCATATCCAAAATTCAAAACTCACTTCTTCATAACTAGCAATGAACACAATTTTTTTTTAAAAATGTGGCTTCTCTTTAAATAGTTCTATGTAAAAATAGGCTACTTGTGCAAATATTTCCAATAAAATTAGGCCCAAAACTAAAATTGCCCAACTCTTAAGTCTCCAAAACGAGTGTTAAGGAAATTGCTTCTTTGCTTCTTCTCCACGTAGCAACATAGCAAGCATGAACAGGTATCGAATGTTCTTTGATCTATTTTTTTTAAAAAAATTGAAATTATTACTTTAATTTTTCAATTTGCATTTCAGTTAGTTGAAAAATAGTAATATGAATTTGAAGTTACTAGGTGATTTTCAGAGAATTAAAATGGGTATGTATGCGATTTTGTGTCATTGGTTATGCGTACTTTTAATTCTGTGTGTGTTCTTGAAATTATCAACAAAAAATAATAATTATTCCTTTGCTAAGGTATTTGTGTATTATTGTAAGGTATTTCCAAGTATGAATTTTTTGCAGTGCTTTGGATTGGGAAAGTTTAATGTCAAGTTATTGAGTATGCATTTTGTGATTTATTTTTTCTTAAGTGTGTTTGGTATGACACAAAATGTGTTAATCATGCAAGGTGATTTTCTTGTGTTTGGTTTCCTTGAAATTTTGGAAAATGGTTTCAATCAAATTGGTAAAAATGACTTCTTTGGCTTATCAAATGTTTTATGGTTTTTTTCTGGTGAGTGAAAAATATTTTTCCAAATAAATGTGTCAAAGATTAGTAGTGCATAATAATATTAGCAAATTTTATAGTGTCTGATGATTTATTTAGTATAGATTGATAATAATGTCTACTGCTGATTGGAGCAAGTGATTCGGTATTGAAAGTTATAGTTGTAAGGAAAATGACCTCCGTACATGAATGAGAGAAGTCATGTTCTTCCTTTGGTGGAAAGTAATTTTTTTTTGGTAATTATACACTAGAAAATAACTTCCTGGTAAATGACTTTCGTTGTACCATACGTAGATTCGTAGTGCCTTAGCTGATTTCTATACTAGGTAATTAATGAGTGTAATTCGGATTCAAATTAGGCCCCTGTGTGGTTTGTGCTTTGTTTTTTTTCACTAGTCATCTTCTTTTTTCTTCTTCCCGCAATGCTGGATCACTTGGCAAAAAGTGTGTTTGGTTTCCTTAATGTATTTAATCTTGAACAGGTTTTAGACTAGTTTTCTGTCGAATTCTTACTTCATGAATGGAAGTTAACTTTTATGACGATGAAGTGAAATTTTAGGGCATAGTTAAGGGACTAGTTTGGGCAAAAAGCTAATTGAATATCCATTGAATATTTGTTGACACTTATTTTTTGATTTGTTTTCTTTCTGGGATAGTAATTTTGGTCAATTAGAAATTGGATCTGCATAGTCTCGAATGTACAAAAGGAACTAAGGTTTTTAAGAGCATAGTGATATCTAAATGTAGAGTAAATCTAATGTTGGGAGGGAAGAAAATGTGAACTGCATGATGTCTGTGTTTAGATAATAGATGTGTGCTTATTTATCTGAAAGGTGTCTTTGGTCTTTCTGGTTTGGAGTTCTGTACTTAGATGCAGAGCTACAAAATGGAATTCCAGAGCTGATTTTTTGGCTAGTTATTTTCTTGCTCCACCCTGAAGAGATCAGCAGCGGAGAATTTCCACTTTCTCCCTTTGTAACTCGAACTCCTGACCTCCCAGGGATCTACCACTGGAGCATCCCTCTATTGTCCGAGAGTCAGAGACAGACAATACAATTGACTGAATGTATTTGTCTTTCTTATGATTATGGCTGCATAACTACCTAGAAAATTGTGTAGATCTATTGGAAGAAAAACTTCATGTAGGAATAGGCAGATAGATTGCTTGGATATCCTAGTAACGTTGTTTGTTTTACCAACAAACTTTTGGTTCCTTTTGATGGAAATAACCTGCCTGTGTACATTAGATAAACAGGAGATTGAGAATACACTCATCAAGAGGGCAGTGTTGTTTGTATTAGTGTGTAGATTAACTCCAGTCTCATTTACAATTGTGGTTCATGTGGAAATTGTAACAGATACCATATAATATGTGCCAATAGTGAAGTATAAAATATTTTCATATTTGATTATTCCTTCAATCTTTAATTTCGTGACGATAATGTAATCTAATATATTCTTGTATTAGGCTTTCTGTTAGCAGAAAAATTGTGTCGAATATTCATGGATTCAGATCTGTACAGAGGACTTTATGCAGTGATACAGGTGTTAAAAATCCCGATTTAGTCAGTGAAAAGGTATTATTCTTGTACTATCAATTTGGACGTTTGTACATTCTGAACTCCTTTCTTTTTGAGTTTTTGTATCAATTCCAGTCTTCAGTTTTATCTGCCTCTCTTTTAACTGCATAGAAGCCTTTGGACAAGCCTGGATTAACAGATGACATACCGCAATATGATATTGCTATTGTTGGAGGTGGTATGGTTGGGATGGCTCTAGCGTGCTCCTTAGGTAAATATGTTTTGTTTAACCTTCTTAAATAGGAATTTTGATGCTTGAACAGTGGTAAAGGTGTCCTCTAAATTACTAGTTGAAACTAAGATGGTTTAGAAATTCTTTTTGTTAGAAATTTCAGTCATCTGCTCGATTTGCACTTTCTACTCTGTTTTTCCTTGAAAAGCTTATCCCTGGTAGTGACTACCTGCAATGATAATCAGCCTGTGGAAAATAGTTGAATGCTAGTTTATAAAAGTTTATCAACCCTCTGGGAACAGCAGTCTAGAAGGGGTAAAAGATGAACACTGTTGTATGTGAATCATATACACTGTACCAAATTAAACTCGTCAACAACATGACAACTCTCTTCTAACTTGTTGACTATTCTGCAGCAACTATGCCATTGACAAAGCAACTAAGTGTTGCCATCATTGACAGTAATCCTGCTTTGATGAATAATTTTCACATCAAGAAAGAGGACCCCCCAGATCCACGGGTCAGTACAGTCACACCTGCCACCATTTCTTTCTTCAAAGGTATCCTCGAACTTGTTCTATTTTCTGATATTTCTGTAGAGTTTTCTGTCTGTACTGATAATGGTTTGATCTGTGTTCCCTGCCATTACATTAACTGGTTGCATCTAAAGAGAAGTTTTATTTCCTATGCTGAAAATGTATGATAAAATCATTGTATTGGTAAAGCCATTGAAAAACAGTCAGAAAAAAATGAAAGACCTGTTGAAAATTTGTTACTTTTTGAATCAAAAGGACATTATATGATGTATTCTGTACGTGTACCAGTAGTTGTTACTTTCAGCTTGAACATGTTTGATTTGCTGAAAACATCACCTGTTAATGGAAAGCATGTGAGATTATCATGAGAAAACGTTTGGTTTACAGATATGGGTGCATGGGAATTTGTTCAGCAGCACCGTCATGCTTACTTCGATATAATGCAGGTAATTTTGCTAATTACATTTTCATTCTTGTAAGTTTCTTATGGAGTAATTTAAGCCCATCCTCTGTTGAGAATATAATTACTATAAATGCCAATATTGGGGGACCTATTAAAAGAAAAAGTTTAGTGGGGTACTTAGTGTTGAACACCCAGTTTAACTCTCTACAATCATTATCTTTATCATGTGCGTTGAGAAAAGGTTTAATTTATTGCAAACTCTAACTATGGTTATTCCATATTATGTGTTCCTCAAACTTTTCTCTTTGGAGTACTGTAATTTATGTCCACGGATGCTTGCATATCAGAAATTTATTAAAGCACAAGGAGAATGTCTTACCATTCTTGAAACGTGCTTTTAGACATCTTGTCTTTTGCCAAATAGATTTCAATCAATGTGAACCTAGTAGCAAATTTTTCAATGTGTACAAGTTGTAGTGGCTACCTTCTCAAATTATAGCAAGTAAGATTTAAGTATTTATGTTTACTGTTCAGTAGTGATATATTGCCTTTAGCAATGTAGAAGAAAGGAACTCCTTCCTGGCAAGGAGGAAGAGAGTTTGATCACGAAGGAGACTTAGCTCTGTGCAATGGGACTTAGCCTTTAGACATCTTGTTTTTTTAAGTTACCAGTTTCAAAAAAAAAATGGGATTGAAGGGTCTCTAAAAATATTTATCGGTGACCAAGAGTAGTCTACCTATTCTCCAGCCCCTCGAATTAAAAAGAAGAGGAAAAGTGGGGTATGGATCTGTGTTCCAAATGTATGTTAAGGAAATGGTTGTCTTTGTTTGTTTCAGAATTTCAGTATCTCTGTCTCTACTCATCCTTGTCATGTTAATGGGAGCAGATGGTAACATCAATAGCTTTTAACTAAGAGAGGCTTAAAAGGTAACTGGCAAAGCACATCTTAGCTAAACCTGTTAAACTTGCAATGCTTTACTTCTCAGCTGCCTATGCACTTCCAACCATCAAGATATCCTAGTTTTCAGAAATAGAAGGTTGGACGAACATTGTGGCTAACAATTTCTTCTCATATATTTATCAAGAAAATATCTGGAAAGCTGTTACTTGTGATAATTGTCATTTGTCTTTGATAGGACTATAGATTCTTGTAATCTCTAAGTTGCCTTGATACAAATTGCATCATGACATCCAAATGAACCTCATTTTTATGGGATCCAATCGTGGAAAAGTTTCACTTTTGACCCATTAGCAATTTATTTCTTTATAGGTTTGGGATTATACTGGTCTGGGCTATACAAGGTACAATGCAAGAGATGTTGATGCAGATGTTCTCGGGTAAGAATTCCTTTTATTGAGGTAACAACTTTCTTTCGTAGTTATGATGTTCTTGATTCCAGATGATGCTTGAGTTTTGTCTTTAGGTGCGTGGTGGAGAATAAGGTGCTACACAAATCCCTGCTATCATGCATACAGGTATTTGGGCATATGGACCTACTTTTATTATGCAGTTAAAAGCATGTTGAATCCCTAGTTATGGAGATAGGACCCACTCCATCTCTTGGATGATGATTTTTTATGAATATAAAGTTACCCTTACCTCAAAAAAGAACAATCTACTTGTAAGCAGTTTTCTACAATATCTTGCTGTGCATATAGGCTTAGCAAAAAAATTGAACACTAGGAAAGAAAAAGATCCAGAGGTGATACCAAGTAGATGGGACTAGGACTTAGGAAGCTTACATTAGGTCTTATGTTTGCTAGTCGTCCTTTTAAACTTGATAGAGACTTATCTGTCAGTAATTACTTATTTTTAAAAAAGAGATTTGTATGTCAGTCAAAAATATAGAGAACTTTTAGTGTGAGAGAACCTAATTTTTTGAAGTATTGAAGTGGCATGCCCTCAAATGGGGTGAAATAGTGAAGATTCTTCTAACCGACTCAACTAGCTTGGGATTGAAGCATAGCTGGTGTAGTTGTTAAGAAGCTTGCTACAAATCCATTTCAAGGATGGGGCTCCCTATCTTTGTATTCCATGCTTGTTGCTTCTTGTGGAGAGCATGTTCTTGCTTATGCTCTTTATCTCTGTATACAGAATTTAACCCATTTGGGTGAACAGTTATTACTTCATCAGTCAAAAAACTAAAATGAAAAGCGAACTGTTTCAAGGACGTGTTAGTGTTGATGATGTTTCAGTGTCTGATTCAACACCGTTCTCTAATCATATTGGTCCTAAAGTTGCTTTTACATGTAATTTTCTATTGTAACAAATGTTCTTAAGATCATAAATATTAGCATTTCTTTTTTATTTCAATTTTTCGTTTACTGCCGAGGTTCATAATTCCCTACCTAACATGTGCATCTCAGATCAAAAGTATCCATGTTAATGTCACTTTTGTTGTGAGACTCAAACTGCTTTGGTATAGATGCTTCAGCAATCTAGATATTTCTGTCTCCCTTACTGCCCAAAAGACCAACGACAATGATGCTCCAACTGAATTGTTGATGTTACTTAAAAGTGTGTCCGTGATAACTTTTACCTTCAGAATTTGAGTAATTGATTGGTGTAACAGGGAAAGCTAAAACTTTTTGTTTCTAGTTCTAATTTGTGCTTATTGGTATTTAATTGGAACTCCTGGGATTCCTCGTTTGATTTATGTCAATGATTGCCTGGTGATATGTTTGACTGGAGGTGATAATTTGGACAGAATACGGATTTTCAGAAGACAATACACTCGTCCAGGCTAAGTTCAATAACCTTTCCTGCAATGTCATCAGTGACAAGCTCCAGTGGCACATCATCATCTGCTAGTGGAAGTTCAGCAAAGTTGGAGCTGGATAATGGAAACAGCATGTATGCGAAGTTAGTGGTAAACTCAACTTGTTTTATGTTTCACCAAATGTGAATGTTCTGAAGGATTCTTCAATACAAATGATGAGTTCGATAACATGTTACAGGTTGGAGCTGATGGGTCAAAATCAAGTGTTAGGGAGCTGGCAAGAATACAAACAACCGGATGGAAGTACTCACAAAGCGCAATCATCTGTACAGTAGAACATACAGTAGAGAACTTCTGTGCTTGGCAAAGATTTCTTCCTAATGGTCCAATTGCACTTCTGCCCATTGGTGAAAAGTTCAGCAATATTGTCTGGTCAATGGACCCCAAGGAAGCTGTTGACCGGAATTCAATGTCAGAGGATGACTTTGTAAAAGCAGTGAACCTCGCACTGGACGATGGGTATGGTCCTCATCCACGATCCAAATCATTTGAGGGTGGAAATGTATTTTCTTGGCTCAAAGCTGACAGCACATCATCAACCCATGAGGGCTTTGAAGTTCCACCAAAAGTTACTAAGCTAGCCTCTCATAGAATGGCCTTCCCTTTGTCTTTAATGCATGCTAATAGTTATGCATCAAAACGTCTAGTTCTTATTGGTGATGCAGCACATACAGTTCATCCACTGGCTGGCCAAGGAGTTAATATGGGATTTGCAGATGCACTGTGTCTTTCTAAAGTCATTGCTGAAGGTGTTGCAGTCGGATCTGACATTGGGGAGGTATGTTCCTAATCCTTTCTTTCCCTGTAGATATAGACAGAAAATGGCAAGACATGAAGCTTCTCTATTCTGGTATAATCTAGAATCACTGTCTTACATTGATGGTTATTATTGTCATTGGCTTACAATTTTTGGGTATCCTTTACGACACTGCTGGCTCGTTTTACCTCTCAGTTACAGGTTATAATGGCAATCTTATTCTGTGCAGATAACTCTTTTACAGAGATATGAATCAGAGAGGAAAGCTGCAAACATTACAATGATGGCAATCCTAGATGGTTTTCAGAAGGCATATTCTATCGACTTCATGCCAATAAATGTACTCAGGGCTCTTGCATTCAATGGGGCACAATACATTTCTCCACTTAAAAGGAAGATCATTTCATATGCCTCAGGCAACAAGTTGCTTACTCTTTTCACATGATGTAAAACTGTTGGATTTTCCCAGTGATATTTGGTGGAAATGTCTTAAACTTTTCTTCGTTGATATGAATAAATAATTTTCTTGCAATATGTGGATCAAGAAAAGTGGAACAGATTGTAAAGGAATTGCTGTTAGTATCATATTTCTTTTTGATATATGGAAGTTTACATCTGTTCTGATAAAGTACAGAAACTATACTAGTCAGTATAATTGGTAAAACCTCACAAGAGGGTACAATAAATATACTTTTTTCTAATTCTACTTACTCTCAAGTTTGTGAATGATATATGCACAATTCAAGAAGAGGAAACTGTAAGGTTAGAAGGATTGGAATTACAACAGTGCATCTCGTATCAGGCGTGCCATCACACGAGAAGTAAGTCGACTAAGAATCTCGGGAAGAACCTTAGCCGAGAGGCCTGGAAGCACTGGAAGAAGCTCCTGGATCACTCTAGGGACACTTGCTCCCTCCAAACCCTGAGGATGAAATATAGTTATGATATGTTTGAATAGCAAAATGGAAATGCACTTTAGTTTACTTAAGCTATTTTCTGGCAAATTACTCAGAATTTAAGTCCCCTTTATGTTCGAATTCAGACACTTAAAGAGTATATTTTACAAAATCATGCAAGTGTTTTGAGATGTAGATTATTACTCCTATGTCTTTTTCTTTAACCTGCTTGTGAAATATTATGACAGCCCACAGTTATTTCTACCGATAACGTGTCCATGGGAAATTGACACTAGCACACGCTCAGAGGAGTTCAAGATTTCAGGAAACACATCTAGAAACGAGACATTGGTAATATGATTTGATGTTTAATTAAGCCTACTAGAGCAGGAGCAATTGCAACTTATTTGCGAGCAGAGGTAACAGAGGAGCAACCTCTTTTCTTTTGCTGTGTGCAAAGTGAAGTACTTAAATCTCCTCTGGAGATAAACTTGCCATAATATAAAATTGGGATACCTGGTTAGATGCAGTCCCGGCAGCTAAGAATTGGATGATTTTTTGAACATTGTTCAATATGATTCTGTCCTCCTCAGTTACATATGGTACAAGTGCAGCCGGTCTAATAGGTACAAAAGCAGCAGGAACCATACTGAATACTGGAATTGCATTTCCAATTCCAAGGTATGCCATTATTTGAACCAACTGCTCCCTTGTTAATGCATCAATGCCCTTCACTATCTGCTTGCATTAAGAAGAGAATTATGTTGTTGAAATGCCACATGTATGGTCCAGTAAGTATGACCGTATTAGAACAAATGGATACAGCACATACTTATATTCTTGTGATAGCTGAGGTTTCTAATAGTGGTTCCATATTGTGTGTGAGACAGAATGAGATCAAATGTTATATGAAAAGCAGACTAGAAATATATTTAGTTTACAATGGCTCAGGCGTAAAGGACAAGAAAGCAAGGACATACCAGACGTTACAAAAAGGCGATGATCATTTGAAGTCCATTTGTTGCTATTCATAGCACTCTAATCTATGCTAATTAAAACTGACAGTCATGATCTACATCTTACTTATCTAACCTGAAGATGTTCTCACTCAACTGAAAGGGAAAATTTTCGACATACCGTTCAATACTTATTTTTTTTACTGTTCAGTACTTTTTCCTAAAAAATGTCCACGGGACTCACTTTTATGCAGAACAGTGTCAAATTCCTAAAAGCAAATTTCATCTCTAGTTGTGGAATCACTATTAATTAAATACTACAACAAAACTTTGACTATTGCCCTAAAAGTTGTGCGCCCATGCATAGTCAAACTAGGACACTAGAAATGGGTTAGGAGGAGTATGATAGAATATGAAACAAGCATACAACTAGAAAGAACAGCATGTGTCAGGGATAATACAATAGTGACTGTTCCCAAATCTATACACATACCTCATCCAAAAGGAATTCACGGAAAAAATTCCCTTTATCAGAGAGCAGAAATGCTAATGCTGCTCTGGTTTGAACTGGCTGCTCTGTTTGGTAAGCACTTGAGGGAAAAGGAATTATGCTATTTGTTTGGCTCTGCAAAATGCCAAGCTCTGCCATTCTCCCATTCAAACTGTCCCCACCTCCACTCTTAGCTGCAGTTATAAAATTCTCAAATGCTTGCATAACATCTATGAATCTTTCAGCATCAAAAACACCAGATTTCCCATATATTGTGTAACGTAAAGCACTCCGTAACCGCGGAGATTCATCTGTCAGCAGTCTCTGAGAAAAGAAAACGCACATAGTGTAAACAATGAGAATTCAAATTATCTAAAAGTGACACCTGAAGGATGACGATGGATAAACTAAGTTTTGCAGAACCAAATCAATGAATCAAATCCCCTCTGAAGTTTAAGCTTTCAGATGAGTTATAGGAATGTCATTTATCACAAGTGGTGTAGTAGACAGAGCCACAGAGTTCCATGCTACTACACCATGAGAATAAAAAAAGGAAGCTATCATGAGAAGTTTTGATTTTGGTCCCATTTATATATGTCATAGAATAATAATGGGTAAAGTTTTTCTGATCAATGAAACTGATCAATTCTTATTATGGGCCAAAGAGGATAGTGCCGAATTAATATAGGACCAAAGGAGTACAATATTGAGAAGCGTGTCTTATTCATATTGGTACCAGAGACTTAAATGAGCTCTACAATCCAAATTTAAACTATTTTGCATTAAGTAGGAAACGTATAAATTGGTTAAAGACATGTCTCAATGGTGTTCGACAGCCTCCCAAGTAAGACTCAAATGCACAACCTTATTTAGTCTCCAAGGTTAGTAGGTTGCAAGTGTGAAACAAGGCTATCTGCTAATGTTGTCACATAGATCATCAAAGTACCCTCACAGAGATGGCAATTGTTGTTTCACGCAATTACAGCAATTTGGATCCATGTAAATGTAAAATATAGAGAACAAATGAACTGTGGTACCATATGAGTGTACCTGTGCTATATATGGGTAAGCTTCATCCACTATGGCAAAATCAGAGTTCCCCACCAATGCAATCCCCTCCAGCACGCCTATTGCTCGAATTATTAAAGCAAAGTAGGGTGGTATTCTAAATGGATAATCAAATGTTATTTGTGCCAAATCTGATGCCAGCTCCTGGAAGTTAAGATTTTTTGCTCCCCCACCTTCAAGTGCCTGGTCAAAAACCTTGGCAAGTACAGGCAAAATGGGTTGCAAATTGACCCCATCGGGAATGAAACCTAATTTCACAAAATCCTTGACTATGGCACCATAATCTCGATGAATAAGGTGAGCTATGGCTTCGATCATGCCATATTTCTGATCATCTGTTAATTTTGTAACCAAGCCTGTCAAAGAAAAATAACACGAGTCAACTTACGGCAAGCAAAGAGTAATAAGCTGATCAATTACAAAGGAAATAAGCACCTTAAAGGCCAAATCAAATTAAGTTCAAAGTAAACTGAAGGTAGTTTGTCAATAGAGTTCTTCATCGGAAACATTTCTCTCCATAGAGTTACTTTCATGAACTATTCCATAAATTATCAGGAAAAGAGGAAACCAAATGAAAGCTTCTTACCAAAGTCAAGTACAGCTAGCTTTCCATCTGGCGTACGTATTAAGTTCCCTGGATGTGGATCCGCATGGAAGAAACCAGTGTCAAGCAACTGTATACCAAAAAGACAAAATATAAGATGGAGAACAAATTTTAATTGTCAAGAGGATATTCGTAGAAAAAATACCACATTGATCGATCTGGAGTAAGGATAAGGCAGTATACAACAGAAAAATCAAGAAAACAAGATCTTAATGATGTTTACAAGATAGGAGACTCAAAAGCTTAATTAATATATTAACATAAAATTTGTAAAGAGTTTAAGCATAGCACCTGCTTAAGGTAGCATATGACTCCAACATTTACCAAATCACCTACATCACTTGCAGTGCTTTGTGATAGCTTCTCTCCATCAATCCATCCTGTTGTAAGAACCTTCCTTGAAGTATATTTGCTATATGTCTTAGGGACAACAACCTGAAAAAGGTTTCCCGAGACATATCACAACACTGTTAGAGACAGCAAGCATCATACTTTCCAGTTTAAGAAATCTGTACTTTTAATACATCTATAAGAATATAGGCAAATATCTACTCTTCTGTGAGTAAGTTCACATACTTCTCCTTATCCTTTTTCCCTAAAATGGTAATAAATTGCACACTGCTTTTTCTTTTTTGGAATTAACCAATTTCATCAATAACTAAGGAAGAGAATTACAGAATCCAGCTTAGCCTATCGCAGCCAGCTTTTAAGGAAATACACTTACAGCAACAAAATCTCTATGTCCTTGTCTAAACCTTAGTTGCGCGGACTCTTCACTTTTGATGCCGCACCCGTGTTGGATTCTCCAAAAATACACTACTTTTGGCGAATCTGACACGCACCTGTTGACATTTTTGAAGAGTCCGAGTAACATAGGTCTAAACTGGAGGACACCCCCTAGGGAGGGTTTCTCCTATTTTGAGACAAGGTGCACTGCTGGTTAGAGACAAAATTCCTTTTTCTTATTACATGGAGAGATTGGAGGTTGGGGGAAAAAAGGAGAAGTGCTCTTTCTCACTTTATTTAATTCTAATCATTTCCGGGTTTTATTCATTTGGGGCAGAGGTGTGAGGTAGACGTCAGAATTGCTGATACCTGAGGAAGGTCTTTTTTCATCATCTCAGCAAAAAGTGTTCCATTTTCTCCCTCATTCACATAATCAAGTTCTTCGAAGAAGCGGGCAGCCCATTCATCCACCAATCCAACCACATCAATGGAAATCTTAAAAACAGAAGCAACAAGCATTATTTCTTCCAGACTAACAATGATTGGAAAATAATGGGGAAATATAACTGGACATGCATATACCTGTGGAAACTTGCGAAGAACTAGCCCCAAGTTCCGTATGATAAATAGATCAACTGTCACTGTCTCAAGGACAAAGGGCCTCTGTACTTTAACAGCAACCAAGTCTCCATTCTCCTTCAGCCGGCCCTTATACACCTGCCCAAGGGACGCTGCCAATGCCATGATGAGAAAAAGGTTCTTTAGAAATTAGCTATTTTTTTACATTTTACAGAAGAAAAATGTGCAAAAAGAAGGACTCACATTTAAGTTAACCCAACAAAAAAGAGAATGGTTAAGGAAATACATAGTGAAAATGAAGAAATAATTACAGCATATTATTTAAAAACAGAGTTCTAGAGATGATGAGAAAGATTACCAGCAGCAATTGGGGACGGAGAAAGCTCAGAATAGATGTTAGGCCATGGTTCTCCCAATTCCTCCTCTATAAGGGCCATAGCAACATCATCTGGAAATGATGGTACCTGAAGCAATCATGCAATGCTAAAAGTTCGGAAGGCAACAGTAAAGAGTTTTTTCAATTACACTACTTTGTCATTTGTCAATCTTAGCCCCTTACCCCAAAACTTCCCCAAAAGAAAAACTACTAGGGCAGAACCAGTCACAAGGTCTCCAGTGCAGGCTGTACAAAAGACTAATCATGGTAAATCCAACATTCTGCTTACATTGATTAGTGCAACAAGTTTCCAATAGTAAGGATTGTAGTCTGTTCACATTAATTAGTGTAACATGTTGCCAACAGTAAAGATTGTACATAGCTTACACAATATTCCACCTTTCAGTGTTTCGTATTATTTCTAATTTCGTCGCATGCAGCTCTTAGCCCCATGACGTGCACCTAGTTCTTAATGTTTCTTCTGTTCTGACTTGGCAAAGATGTTCTAAATGTATTCCATAAAGAAAAAAAAGCCTCATCTCTTAAAAAGGGCTCAAAGAATTCTCACGGTCGAAGAATGAACCTGTCAATGCCTCAGTTGCTTTAAAACATGAACATTACTAGGCAAAGAGATTCACCAGTTCTTCTCACATGAAAGCAATGGCTTAATTTTACAGAAACATTTATTATAAAAATTCCCTACAAGGTGAATTACTTCACATGGCTCTTGGCAAAGCAGACAGTCTTGACACATGAGAACTTAAACAAGAGGAAACCCAATTTACGTTCTAGTTGCTATCTATGTGAAGAACAAGTGGAGACAGTCAACCATCTCTTTTTACACTGCAACTAGACTGATCAATTGTGGCACATGTTCATCCAAAAGAGGAAGATTAAGTGGACAAAGCCTGGGAGTATTATAGAAGTCCTACAATGCTGGAACAGGGATGGAAATGCAGGAAAAAATGAGAAGAGATGGAGGATTGTCCCAGCTTGCATTTGGTGGACAATTTGGAAGGAAAGGAATCAAAGATGTTTTAAAGGAAAACAGAACAATATCCAGAAGATAAAGACTAATTGCCTAGGGCTTTATTATTTTTGGTGTAAGCAAGTAGTGATAGGAGATACTGAAGATGTGTTTAATATTATTGACTGGTTGTAACTAGAAGATCCTAGGAATGATGTAAGTAAAACTTTTTGGAGGGGGACTACACTTTGATGTAGTACACCTGTGGATATATAGAAGTAATGCTACCTTTCTCAAAAAAAAAAATGGTTTTAGAAGCAGGCTTTTCCATTGGCATTCTGTGACAAGGATAGACATTATATTTCATTCAGATAATCAGAAAGACTTCCCAACCAAATTACAAGTGCCATTGTTACGGTTTATTCCAGATCATAGGGAAAAGGGTTAGCCTAAGAAAGAAGTTTTAACAAAGTAGTTCCTCAATCTCCAATACAGTACACTACAAAGAATATTAGTCTCTAATTAAAGGACAACCACATAGAAAGGTAGATGGCATTAAAATGAATTGGAGCTCATCAAAACAGTTATATGATTATGGAAAAAGCAACAAGAGAATTTTGCAGAATCCACCATTCAGGTATCAATGAAATTAAACTAAAATAAATAGTATGATTTAGGTTGGTAGATATAATAGTTTCCTGAAAATTAAAGTTGGACTTAAAGAAATAAGTCATGCTGCTGACTGCAATCTGACCTTATCACAAAGCTTCTGCAGCTCAACCATCGCAGCAGGTGATAGTATATCTGGCCGGATGCTTAATGCTTGCCCTAGCTTTATGTATGCTGGACCCAGTGATGTTACAATCTCCCTCAACTCAATTGCTCGAGCAACCTCATTCTAATGATTGGAAAAGATCAAAAGTTATGGGAGAATTCTAATGATCAAATGTGTGGTATGTGAGTATATAAAGAATGCATCAAAGCTCTATTTCAATGTTCACCACACAACTGTTCCAACTCATAGAATTCTCTTTTATGAGATAAAGATGATTACCTGTTTCCAAATGGAATTTCATGAAATTAACTAGTTCTACAAAAGCTTACAGGGTTCCAACACATCTTGATTCCTGGTTTTCTTTTACTTGTGTGAGGTGGGGGTGAGGGGGTTACTCAAGCAGACCAAGCATACTTGTTAATGTCACTTGTTCTAATTCCCTTTTAGAAATTAGGAAAGTTCAACCAAAACAATTACTGCTTAGTAACCATTTCAAAGGGAGAGACTTTAGGCACTATTGGTTTTAAGAATTCATCAATTAGTGTTTTACACCCTGGCATTGTGACATGTTAAAATTCTGAATAACTATATTTAATAGTTTAACTTTAACCTCAGATTTCATTTTGAAGTTCATTTACTCTGTCACTTCTTCTGTCCTATTACTCTTCCATCTTGATTGAATGTCATGCCTCACAACTCCATTGTCTCAGTATCAACTTATCCTTGTTCTTGTTAGGTACTGTAGTGAAATTTTACCGTAAGGTATCAAATGAATGAACCTCTGTAGAGAAGAGATCAATAAAGAAGCCTAAAATGCTTGAATTTGAAATGAAGAAAATGGTAATCAGTTCGAAATAATAGCTCCTTATTGATCATTCAATCAGGAATACTACAGAAAGCCAAAAAATCCATCTTATAGGACTGCAAACCACACAGAACCCACAGGCATAGGATTTCAAAAGTTTATTGTATGTAGCTCTACATGCAATTCACTAACTTCAGCAAAAGCGGATAAGCATCCAGTGCAGCTTACCTCTTTAACCTTTTTATTTATCACATCCCAGGCAAGACGTGAAAGAAAACCTCCAGCAACAGATGTTAGCTGGACTATACGGGTAGCAACAGCACGCGGCCGTTTACCCCAATATGCAGAAATGCTAGCAGGATCATAAACTAAAGGCAAGAACTCACTGCTCTCATCAACCTGAAGAATTCAAAGATAGGAAACATTAAAATATATAGTAATTGCCAAAGGACAGCTATTCCCAAGCCAACCAAAAGCTAAAGATATTTAGATACAACAGAATATCCAATTATGCTTTTCCAAGCCAAAAGCTAAAGTTCTTGATATACTTTGATAAGAAAGTCAAACAAACGAACCTCTACTAGGCGAAGCTTAATGTTATCATCAGCAAACAACGAATCTTTCAGGTTTTGACCTCGAAGCCCCCTCATGAGTATAGCTAAGTCCTCATTTTCTTCCATTTGTGCCCTCACTCTCTTGATCTCTTGTGATACATCCTGCATTCTCTGCAAACCCACAAATACAAAAATTCAATCTGCCATCATCCAAACATCAGTATATTAATCACACCAACAAGCCCATTCAAATAACCAATTTGCAGCTTATTTTCCCTTTAACCAATAAAAATTCAGAAACATTTCTAAAAATCATTCATTTTATTCGAACAGCAGCACAAATTAGTATCACAATTCAATTCACCCAAAAATTGACAAAAAATTAAAAATTGAATTAGCATAACCTACCATAGAAGAACCATTGACTGGTTTAGGAATGCCGTTAACCGGCTTAGTAGTTGCCTTTGACTCCGACGGCTTAGGTTCAGTCGCAATTGCTCGAACGACGCCGTTTTTCCTCCGAATCCTCAATTTCTTCAACGATGATGAAGAAGAACAAGAAGAAGAGAGCCCACGATACGGCAATGAAGAGCGACACAGAGGATCAATTCCACAGTAAACCAACTGTGCAGCTGCATCCATTATAGCGAAATCAAAGCTTCAAAAAAAAATTATATATATACAAAATTGTATGTATGTATAGGTTTTTGAGTGAAGCTTTTGAGTTGCAGTGAAGAGTGAAGAAGAAGATGAAGATTGTAAGGAGTATTATGGAAATTGAAAAGATACGTGGAACAATGTGGAACAAGTAAAATTTATTGGACTTGAGGGACTATAATGAAATTATATTTGGCGGGATCTATACGCAATTATGTGCCGTTCGTTATTTTGGTGAATTTACTTTTTGGTCCCTTTTTATATTTTGGTTGTTATTTTAGTACCCTGATCTTTTTGTGCCGTATACTTTTCCGTGGGCGACAATTTACGGCTTTAAATTATTTTTTTTGTTTAAATAAAAGAATTATATGTCTCCATAGGTGACCAACGTAGGTTGTCGTAGAGGAATGAGACCGCTTCATTTTTATTCAAAAGTCTCGAGTTTGAGCCTAAATTTTAATATTATTTATGGTTTATTTATAGTAAAAACACATTTTATACATTTATAAAGTAAGGTTGGTATATATACATTATTATTTGTATGTCTAATATATGGATTTATATTGAATATATTGTTATAGTTACTATGACATAAAAAACGAGATACTAATTAATCAAATGTTTGAAATTATTTTTAAAAAACTTTTGAAGCAATATTAAAATACACAATTGTGAAAAGTTTGATCATTTTGTTGAATAATAATAAATCGACATCAATATGTAATATGATGGAGTGTTTAAGATTCCTCATAAATTTAATTAAACTTTAATACGGATAAAAATAATAATAAAACAACATAATTTTTCAGTACTTCTCGTATACTTTTGCTAGTTACACACTTTGTAGACCTGATTGCTTCTATGAGTTATATCACATAAAATAATAATACGGAAACACAACTATATTATTATTATTATTATTTCCATCAATAAGTGGAGACTAGTGAATTACGTCTACAAATGTTAGTACCATTCAATTATTTACTCATATTAGGGATTATTTCAATTATGTATAATAATAATAATATTTTAAATCATATGTTAGATTAAAACAACTATATGTGTTCTTAATCACTCATGATATAAAATAAATTGATCACTTAAAATATGTCATATTTTTTATTATATACATTAACCTTCGTAATTTATAAATCATAAAACCTCACATAGTTAAAAGTTTGGATTAAGGCAAAAGAGTTGGGCTTCAACTGATTTACAAACAAAAAAAGTTCAGAAAATTATCAGACCCTTACAGAATTTAAACGTGTAATTGCTAATTTGTTCATCGTATAATGCCTTATCCCAATTAAAAAAAAGGAAAAATTATGCGTATAAACAAACATATATTAGTTAATTACTTAATATAACTATAGTTTACCTTAATTACAATTCACGGCTTACTTTTAGCTATAATTACACAACTCAGCTTTTTAGTTTTGTATAATTTGCGCATTTGTATAATTCGGAATTTGTATAACTTTTGTATAATTCAGAATTTGTATAATATAATTTGTATAACTATTTGCACTTATGATGTTTGTAATTGTATAAATTTGTTATTTCGAGTTTATACAAAAATAACTAAATTATACAAATGTACCCGCAAATTATACAAACCTGCGAATTATACAAATCCACGAATTATATAAATGAGGCAGCTTAAAATATAGCTGCAACCCGTAAATATGCAAACTATAGTTATGGAGCATAATTATGTTTATTATAGTGGTTATTTGTGAAAGTTACTCTTAAAAAAATATATAAAAGTACAAACTTTTATTTTTATTTGCTAATTAATGCCTATTATTAAGCTACTCTCACGCATAACCTAAGTCAAGCCGCTCTAAATAGAAATAAATTTAGGGTTAACTTTTTTTTTTTCCTAAATAAACACAACAAAGTACAAAACTTTTAAGCACATAGTACAACCCTTTTATGCATGCATTTACCAATATTCCTATTTTTTTTTAAATCATTTTATTTTTCAGGAATTTAATATAAATTCTGAAATTCCTATATTTCTACACCATGTGTCTCTGTTCTTTTTTCAGTATAACATTTGGCCCTAAAGAAAGAAAGGTCTAGAGAGAGTGAGAGTGATTTTATTGAGAAGAAGAAAATGGATAGGTACCAGAAGGTGGAGAAACCAAGGCCAGAGGAACCCATTAAGGAGAATGAGATCAGAGTCACTGCACAAGGTCTTATTCGAAATTACATTAGCTATGCCACCACTCTTCTTCAGGTAATTTGTATAATCTTTTTGTGTTTTTTTGTTTCATTTCTTATGTGTTTTTACTTGTTTTGAGTGTGTTTTTATGTGGGGTTGTGGAAAGATTTCATCTTGATGATGTTTTGGTTTGGTTTTGGGGGGTTTGTTTGTTGTGATGTTGTTTTTGTTCTGAAATTTGGGGGAAAGTAATGAAATTCTAAGAAAGTTTTGTTTGGCTATGTTTGTGGTTAATTGAGTATGAGCCTAGTTTTGATGTTTTAGTTTTGCTTGTTTTGAGTGCGTTTTCATTTGGGGCTGTGGAAAGATTTCATCTTGATGATGTTTTGGTTTGGTTTTGGGGGGTTTGTTTATTGTGATGTTATTTTTGTTCTGAAATTTGGGGGAAAGTAATGAAATTCTAAGAAAGTTATGTTTGGCTATGTTTGTGGTTAATTGAGTATGAGCCTAGTGTTGATGTTTTATTTTTGCTTTTTTTGACTGTGTTTTCATGTGGCGTGTTGGAAAGATTTCATCTTGATGATGTTTTGGTTTGGTTTTGGGGGGTTTGTTTGCGGTGGTGTTGTTTTTGTTCTGAAATTTGGGGGAAGGTGATGAAAACTTTTTGTGTTTGAATTTGTAGTGTTATGGTTGCTCTGTCTTTCTTCCTTTTCACAATTGAGGTGAAAAAGATTTAAAAAAAAAACTTCTTTTTTTGCTCTGTTTGTGGCTAATCTTGTTTTGAGTGTGTTTTAATCTGGGGTTTTGGAAAGATTTCAAATTGATGATGTTTTGTTCAGTCCTTTGGCTCTTGGGATGTTGTTTTTGCACTAAAAAATGGGACAAGTAACGAAAAGGTTTCACATTTGAATTTGTAGTGGTATGATTACTGTCTTTTTTCCTTTTCACAACTGAGGTGAAGAAGATAAAATAAACTTTCTTTGGGTTATGTTTGTGGCTAATTGAATATGAGCCTAGTTGTTGTTTTTTTGCTTGTTTTGAGTGTATCTTCATCTGGGGTTTTGGAAATATTTCAAATTGATGATGTTTTGTTTCAGTTTTTGTGGCTGTTGCGGTGGGATGTTATATCTGCTCTGAAAATTGGGGAAAAGTAATGAAATTTTGGGAGCTTGTAGTAGTTTCATTACTCATCGTATTCCTTTTCACAAGTGAGGTGAAGATGATAAAAAGAAACTTTGAACTGAAAACTAGTTGTGGAAAAATGCCATTGAAAGTTATTATTAGGCCTTGAAGCAGGTGGTGGAATTCCATTCTCTGATTTTCATCAAACAAGTTTGTTTTCATCTGTCTATGTGGCTTCTCAATTGCATGTTCACGTATGCTAATGCTAGGATTGAGCACGGGTTGCATAAATTATTCTCAATAACCTTCTTCTGAACCTGATCCCCTTGTAAACTTTTTAGTCACACAGATGCTGGTCAAGTGAATTAAATCTTGGCTTGTCAGGTTTTCCCTGTCGAGTTTATGAGAGAAACTGCTCATTATCAATATCTATTTGTAGGCTGCTAAAATGACATTTCTTCATTTAGTTATGTTTGCATCAATTGTAATCATGTGGCTATTGTCTTGTTTCAAAAACAATAACAGTAAAGGGAAGAAAATCTATAGTTCTCTACCTAGACATTATATTTATTATCAAACTTTTGTTAAGTCAGTGACTTTACACTGCCTGTTTGTGCAATTTTCTCATTATACATTCTTGTTTCGATCAGAAAGTGTCTTATTTTTCCTTCTCTCCTCAAATTTAAATGCTGCTGAAAGCCTGAAAGTGTTTGCCTTGTCTCAATGTTATGAGGTATGTAATAAATGTTATTCTGCATTGCATGAAATTTGTTAACATACACTACCGTCATGTTCAGGACCAACGAACGAAGGAAATTGTTTTGAAGGCAATGGGACAGGCTATCAGTAAAACAGTTGCCATTGCAGAGATTATAAAGGTATTATCAGTGTTGTGCCATTTTAATTTGCTAAGCACAGGAGTGGCAGCTGATTTTATTTGCACGATTTGCATGTGTAAAATAGAAGAGAATTCCTGGGTTGCATCAAGATACATCTATCAGCTCAACTACCATAACTGATGCATATGAGCCCCTTGAAGAGGGTCTACAGCCGTAAGTTCATGTTGTTCTTCCTTCCAGTCCTCCTTTTATGTGCTTCAGTCAGGCAGTTGATTTACCTCTTATGTATGCTTGAGTAGCTTGGAGATGACTCGCCAGGTCTCGCTGATAACAATTACTTTGTCGACTGCTGAGTTGAATCAAAGCTCTCCTGGGTAAGCTCTGCAAACATTATATGTTTATTTTGTAGGATGGTTCCTCCCTCCATTTTATTTTTTTTGAGTAAAACATTTAACTCTCTCAAACCCTGCCAAAGGAGCACATCTAGTTGAACAACTCTCATTCTTATTTAGAATGAGAAGATTTGAATATATATATTTTCTAACCTGGGGTAAGTGCTGTGTATCTAGCTACCAAGCTCCGTCTCGTTCTGATCAGTCAGGAGCAGAGAATCAACAACTGCAGCAAGGAAAACAAGCCTATGTTCCTTCTGATTATAATCAAGGTGAATCTGTTAATATTGAGTTGGACTACATATTACCCATAATTTTGCTGCTTGTTTCCCTATTTTTCTTTTTGATTGTTTTTGAAAAGTTCTTGAGATTTTTACACATGGATAATTGGCATTCCATTTGGCCATTTAGCAATTAGATTTTCAAGTATGGTCCATATCAATTGTGAAGTTTATCATTTATGTTCATGAGTGGGTTTGAAGCATAGTTGTTGGTGTTCGTTTGCGTTTCATCACTACACTGCAAACAAAACTTTGCAGCCATTTCAATGTTATTTTTTTTTCTTACAAAAAATGATATTCAGATTCTTATGGTGTCCGTGGTCGAGGCCGAGGTAGGGGCAGAGGCAGAGGACGTGGAAGGGGACGCGGCAGGGGTGGTTATGGAAACTACTACCAAGGTATTGATTTGCATAGGTTCTCTGCATAACTTATTTCTACTAAATTGCACGGACCCTTCACTTTCGATGCCGCACGGTTGTTGGATTCTCCAAAAATACACTACTTTTGGCGAATCCAACATGCATCCCTTGACATTTTTGAAGAGTCCGAGCAACATAGAATTTCAATCCTCTTTTTTGTTTTATTTTTTGATTTTTGGCCATAGTGGGACTGGGAATAGAAAAGGGAAGGGGGACAGTGAAATTTGTATCCATGCAACCAGTACCACCGGGATATAAGTTTTAGTCAATTCTATGTTTATTTTATTTTTGATGTTAGGTTCTTTTCCATTCGTGTGCTCTAACTAGTACTCTAATTAATACATGCTATTAGCAGATGATGGTGGATATTATAACCCAGGTCGAGGTGGTGGATTAGCAGATGATGGTGCATTTTATAACCCAAGTCGAGGTGGCGGATTTGCAGATAATGATGGATATTATAATCAAGGTCGAGGAGGTGGGTTTGCAGATAATGGTGGATATTATAATCAAGGTCAAGGTGGTGGTCGAGGCAGAGGTTGGGGATACCGTGGTAAGTTTATATTCTATGCTCCCATATTATCTTGAGATTAAGGAAAAAAGTTAAAATAGAGTTTGCATTTTGTTTTATAAAGAAGTCACATTGTGGTGCAAATTTGCAGTGAAATTTTGATTTTTGAGGCTTATGAAAATTATGTTGAATATTTTGCACTTTTTGTAAACAACAAAGCTTGTCAGTTACATTGGCTGGAGGAGAAATCAGAAAGATTACACAACCCACATCTCTAGGTTGTCTTGTTATATCAGTTCATGTTAGATGTTAGTTTAGTTATTCCCTTCATAGTCAAGGCCAACATGAAAGTAACATCTCTTTGTTTAGTTCTTATGTCTGTTCTCCATCTTTTGTCAGCAAGTGATTCTATTCCTAGTTGCAGAAAAAACACATTACCTTGACATAGCCTCCAACAAAAGAACTTATAATACATAAACACACACTCAAACTTAGCCTTAGCTGACAAGTAAGCACCCTAACTTTGAGCATGCACATCTAGACACTTCAACTCGTCTATACTGTGTCAGTTGAACACTCTAGTTTATAAAATGATCATCCAGACACCTCCAAAATTTATGTGCCACGTCAGTGTCGCGTGTCCACGAAATACAGTGGGGATGAGTTGGAATGTTAAGCGTCAGTTGAGACCAAGATGAGGTGTTAAGACGTGCACTCTTAAAGTTGGAGTGATGTGCTTACTTGCTAGTTGATACCAAGTTTGAGCGTCTCTGTATATATTATGCCTAAGAAGAATTAACTTCTTTCTTTATCCCTATATTATAAAATAAAAAAGTAACTTTTTCTTTACTGGTGTGAATTTATGCTTGAGGACTGAAAGTATATGCTCTACATCTCTTTACTTTTGACCTTTTTGTTTACTCTCAACAGGTACGGGATACGGAAGGGGCAGAGGCGGAGGCTGGGGTGGTGGCAGAGGTTATAGTCGTGGACGAGGCCGGATGGGTGGTCGAGGAGGAAGGGGTGGTGGAAACCAGTATAGGCAAGAAGAGTTTACTGTCAGAGCTTGATAGCTAGAAATATTGCACAACCTTTGGCATAGTGTGAAACTCTTTTGAGTGAATTTTCATGCAGTTTTGTTTGATGTTACTTGGCAAAAGGTTTTGTTACTTTGGTTGGTTTCTTTTGCTTAGTTGGAGAGCCATTTTTTTGGTTCTTGTTTTCTCATATGATTCATTTATTTTGATGTCATGTAATAAGTTTTCATTTTTTTTCAGTGTATATAGACTGTTTACTTCACCTCCCTTTCATCGTAGTAATTTCGAGTTTGAGTCTTGAGAATGGAGAATTTTTTGGTAGGACGACTTTACTTTTGTGTGAATGCTAATGGTGATCCTTAAGGTTTAACGAATAAATGAAGCCATGATTGCGTTCGGATGGAGATGATGGTCTACATTTGATGTCTTCAAGTCGGTTATAATAAAATAGATAGGTGAAAATAGTCAATAGCAGTTTGTTCTCGTCTATCAATAGATGCGAATTTAGGTTTATGAGATTGTGAATTTTCGATAACGATTGAGTTGAATCAACAAAAAATTGTCTCATAGTTGATATCTATAGTGCAAGTTAAGTGATGGTATCTATAGGAATAGTAGTATGTTTCTTTGTTTCCCACTGTAATTTTAGTATTCGTCTTCATATCAGAACTCGATCAAATTTAGATTCACACCGTAAGATTTATTCTTGAGGATAATATTTTCAACATGATTTTTTTAATTTCCAAATATTAAAATGATGGAAAAAGTGAAAACAATTGAACTCTTCCTTTTGCAAAATATATTAGAGGCAAAGTTTTCTTTGTTCTAAATTTGTGAAGATGTTGGTTTATAATGATTAATATGTGCTATGGTGTAGTAATATGATTATTTCATCGTGGATGATCTAAATTTAGTCAGAGTTCAAATGCAAGCATTGAACATAGGATAGAACACCAAAAAATGATTGTTATAATAGACTAAACTTGAAGGTGTTAAAGTCCAATAAATCTTTAGGTCAATTCAATCCCATTAATAAGAAAAAGAAGTCGTACTCTATTTTGCGTAATTTTCAATTTAGAAAACTAATTAAGAACCTAAATAGACGAAAAGGTAAAAGCTTGGAAAATTTGGGACAACGTAAGAATTCAGTTGATCAATCAATTAAGCTATTATGATTATTCGGTACATACTTCTTTCATTTCAATTTATTTATCAGGTTTAAATTGGCATGAAATTTTAAAAAGTAAACAATACTTTTGAATCTTATTATCTTAAATTAAAGATTTATAAAAAGTATCAAAATATATTTAATCTTGTAGTGTTAAACATATCATGAACTTACATGAAAAATTGAAATTAAGGAATTACAAAAGAAATTGAGAGATATTTTTCTAAAACAAGCTAAAGAGGAAAAAAAAGAAGTAAAACTAACAAACTCAAACATAAAGAATACTCCCTCCGTCCATTTTTACTTATCCACTATATCAAAAATAGGTGTTTATGTTTACTTATTTAGTTAGAAACATTGAACTACAAATATTCAAAGAATGCTATATTAAAAATTGTCGTTTTACTTATCATTTCTTAACGAATGTATGAAATCAGTGGCAAAGCCAGAATTTTTCACTAAAAACATTCAAAATTTGAATAAGTAGACACACGAACTAGCCAAAGAGGTTCAATATCTACTAAATATACATAAAAAAAAATTAATCTATAATTTTCCATCGAATAGGATTCAAATGATTCCCCTAACCACAAGGTGGCTCCGCCCCTATGTGAAGTCAATATCAGACAAATAAAAATAGACGAAGGGAGTTATATAATTAATAGGAAAATGGTAATGGAAACTGACACGTGTCTAGATTACATACGTGTTGAAAAATCATGTCTAGAAAGCCAACAAACAAATGAACATAGACACATTTCAAGCCAGGTTCATTTTCTACACAATCCAATTATATTACTATATTTTAATTATTCAATCTTCTTATTTTTCTCAATTTTTTCTCTATTTACAGAACAAATCTTCAAGTTTTTTCTGTATAAAACCCAGAAAAAAAGGATCCATTTTTTTTGTGTTTAATTATATTAATTTTCTTCCTTTTTATTTTTGATACATTTGTATATTTATAATTATGAAGAACAATAATAATGGATGCACAAAGAAGGAGCAATTAGAGTGTAATTATCATGTTATTCATAAGCTTCCTCCTGGTGATAGTCCTTATGTTAGAGCCAAATATGCTCAGGTAATTTCTACGTCTCATTTTAACTGTCGTTTTAACTCTTTTAATACAATATATAGTTACAAAGTAGATTTTGATTGTTTTATCTTAAATATTGTGTATTATTGTTTAATGATAAGGTATAAAGTTGAACATAATTGTCAATTTCAAGTTTTGAATTTCTGAAATAACAGTTAATTTGGGATGAATTTTTAAAGTTAAAGCGACAGTTTAAATGGAACAAAGACAGTATTTCATTTTGTGTCTTGGTTTGAATGTTCGATTGACCTCTTAAAAGTCGGAAAAACTTTTGAATCTTGTGATGTTAAATTAGAGATTTATATAATTTACCACAAATTGAACCAGATTTGTTTTGGGTTGGGGGTGGGGGGTGATGCATAGTATGCAAATTGGTTAAAATGATTGATTTTTATTTTTTTGCTTCAAAAATTGTGTTGCACGTTATCGAAAATATACTTGGTAGCTAATAATATATTTGATGTGATATAATAATAATAATAATAATATAACAAAATGATTTTTCTCTTACAATTTTTTTAAAAAAGTGATTCCAATAGTTGTTTGACTTTTTTTGTTGTTTACAAATAAAGAAAAAAAAATTTGTTAATTTTTTTTTTTTGAATTGTCAGTATATTGAAGTTGAACTTATAAGGTATTGTTTTGTTGGCAACTTAGTGAAAATGATAAACGACATGCTATAACAAGTTAAATTATACTGATCGATAGATGCAAAAATGAGTCTATAAGTAAATATGGTGAGACTAATTTATCCGCGTATTACTTGTAGCTAGTAGAGAAAGATGCAGAGGCAGCTATAGTTCTGTTTTGGAAGGCGATAAATGCAGGAGATAGAGTGGATAGCGCGTTGAAAGACATGGCAGTCGTTATGAAACAACAAGATCGCGCTGAAGAGGCTATTGAAGCTATTAAGTCCTTTAGAGATCGATGCTCTAAACAAGCACAAGAATCATTAGACAATGTCCTCATTGATTTATACAAGGTGCATAAACACATCGATTTGTATTAGTTGTTGTTTTATTGTCGTAATGATATGAGTAATTGAGGTTAAACGAAGAAGTGAGGATTCATATAGCTGACCTCGACTTGTTTGAGACTCAGACATTGTTGTTGTTTTTGTGTTTTAAGTTGTTAAAACACAATGGAGAAGTTGCCTTTAGCTTTGAATGTACTAAAGAGGATATGAACATCTAGGTGATTTTTTCGTATTTGAGTTATCCATTATCTGTGCTGATGAGAGATAGTAGGTACTTAGAGGAATAGTCGAGTGCATTTCTTTTCCTATTCGTGGTATATATGTTAACGGCAAGTTTAAAGGCAGAGTGTTTTTATGCAAGTGTACTTTTCTCTTGATCAATGCACTAAATTAATTCGATATGATGAATGTTGCAGAAATGCGGAAAATTAGAGGAGCAGATTGAACTGTTGAAGCAGAAGTTACGAATGATTTACCAAGGAGAAGTGTTCAATGGTAAACCTACAAAGACGGCTCGTTCCCATGGAAGGAAGTTTCAAGTTACTATCAAGCAAGAAACCTCAAGAATACTGGTACTTTCATTGTTTTCGTAAGAGTTTTAGCTTTTTTACATTGTGTGTTTGAATGAACGAATTCATCTAAATCGTCTATAAAAGGTTGAATTGATAACTTGTTGAAAGCTACATTGTAGTGTAGTTATTCTTTATACTGTCGAAGTATATAAGGACCTTGTTGGTAATTGCACTTTTCGCGGTTAAAAAACATTGTGTTACGAGTGTTTTGACAGTTCTGTACATGGATCATTGTATAGGGTAATCTGGGCTGGGCATATATGCAACAATCCAACTATGCAGCTGCTGAAATTGTTTATCGTAAGGCTCAACAAATCGATCCTGATGTCAATAAGGCGTGCAATCTATGCACATGTCTACAAAAACAATCGCGATATAGTGAAGCAAGATCAGTCGTTGAAGACGTTTTACAAGGTAAAATCTCTGGCTCGGATGATCCTAAATCAAAGAATCGTGTAGAGGAACTGTTGAAAGAATTGGAGCCATTTGGTTCATTTGGATACACTTCTCCTTCACCTCAACTGAACTTGGAAGATGCATTTCTTGATGGTCTTGATCAGTTGATAAACCAGTATGCTCCGTTTCGATCAAGACGACTTCCCATTTTTGAAGAAATTTCACCATGTAGAGATCAATTAGCTTGTTGATCTTTCATGTTTGAGTTAATGAAGAATATAGGCACTTTTAGTGTAGGTATTAGCTTTTTTGTGTGTCAAAATGTTAGCATATGCATATATATTGTTGTTGATATTTTCATTATGTGACTCACACGATTGTCTGAGGCTTCATCCTTTGTCTCACAAAAAAGCGTACAGTGTAAGGTTTGGGTCCACTTTTTTGTGAGACAAAAAGAAGCGTCACATAATTAGTGTCAGTTGTATGAGACACATAGTATACTT
Organism: Solanum piurae; assembly: GCA_029582685.1. Taxonomy (NCBI): domain Eukaryota; kingdom Viridiplantae; phylum Streptophyta; class Magnoliopsida; order Solanales; family Solanaceae; genus Solanum; species Solanum piurae. The sequence continues at coordinate 48,213 of JAJOOO010010567.1, forward strand.
TTGAAGAGTGATTATGTTCCTTGTATAATGAGTTCTAGTACATGAATGGCCTCTTTGATGAGTGTTCATAGTCAATTTTCATATATTGAAAAACTTAAAAGAACATAATTTCTAAAATCACTATTAACACCTTGTTGAAAATTGAAAAAGTAGGTGTTGACTTTCCATTAGTAGCGATTACTTTTTTTAAAAATACCGCTAGGTGCTAACACTCAATTAATAGCAATGTCTAGAAGGTACAATTTGGTGCTGGCACTAAACTAGTAGCGGTGTTTAGGAGAGTTGATTTCGCGTATTATTATTTTGTCAAACATATAAGTTGGAATAATTAAAAAAATTTGTCCACAAACATTAATGATCTGGAAAAAAATCTGTACATTTACTACTCAAATATAAATAAAAATCAAAGGATCTTGTATCTTATTACATATCTCTTGTATTTTCTTTGACTTATCTCGTATCTCGTTTCGAGAAAAATATAATATAAATAATCTCCAAACATGAAAAATAAATAGTTGCATAAGAATTATGAAATCTCATTTAGAGAAACAACATTAAATAAAATTTAACATAGTACAATTTAAACAATTCCCCTAAAAGGAGAAAAGTAATTAGGACAAACTAATCCTGATTAATATACAATCTACATCATAATATAGGCCAATTCCAGCTCCTCTAGTGTACTAATATACCATTATGAAAAAAAAATCAATTATTTGACTGGTAATTAGTAGATTTTGAGGTCAATATATTTTTTTTTTTTGAGTTGATGCAAATTAATTATTCAAGACATGCATTTAAAGCCAGGGCAAACTGATAAAATGATAATGAGAATCAAAGCTATGATAATCCCTAACACAATTAGTTTAATCTTCATGTTTTCATACCATAACTTCCTTCTTATCTTGGTTCCCTGTTGCCTAAAATCTTGAGCCTGAAATATCACACAAAATTAATAAATTATCGGGTATCAAATGGACGAATTAGACTGAATTTAAATAGATCAATATATATATTGAATTAATAAATAGATTTGTCATTAATCCGCCCAAAAGGATTGAAATAGGTTGGGTCATAAATGGGCTTAATAGTATGTCAAAACCCAATCCAACCAACTCTTATCAAGTTTTTTTTTTAATTTTCTTATTATTTGTTTGATTACTCATATTAAGAAATTATTTATCGTGATTATATCTAATAAATCAAACAAAAAAATAATTATAAATATTGTAACAAGATTACTCATGCATCATTTTAGACTATATATATATCAGCCTAATTTCTTGTTGAGCTAAATTGAACGAGTCAAAATAGATCGGGCTATTAAATTCTAAGCTCAACAAGATCAATAATGGAAGAAATTAAACATATGTATTGTTGCATTAAGCTAACCTGTGATCGAAGATTTTCTGTTTTATCAACTAGAAGTTCAATCTTCTCACCACGATCAAGAACCTGAAAAAATAAAATAACATGGTTTAAGCAAATTCATAGTGCAGTTAAAGCTTGATATCACCTTTTCCTCCCAACTTATTTGACTCTCTTGCCATAGTTATTTAAGTAGTATTCTAAAATAAGAGTTCCTCTCAAGAACACACGAAACAAAAATTTGAACCGCAAAATAAAAATAGAAAGAAATGTTTATGCTTCCTTATGATCTATTAAGAATAATAAAGAACAAAAAAAATGTGAAAATGATTCAAATGTGACATTTTTTGTGTGGCGATTAGGCTTATATGGGCGAACTAAACTAAATTTTAACTTATTTAAACATGTTGAAATGATAAATAGTGTAGGTAAAATGCCATTTTGGGTCAAAATTGTTTGAGTTAATTTGAGCTAAACACGAACTAAATCATAATTCAATCTGTTCAACTCAATCAATTTCTAATATATATATTTGTCTTGTTATAATCTCCTTACTTACAAAATTAAAAATAAAAATAAAAAATCCTTACCTTTTCAATGTTTTGCATCATCACTCCCTTAACTTCTGAAACTTGAGCTTTCACCTTAGCAAGTTTGTTAATTTCTTCAGGATTATCAACACAATATTTCATGTGCTCTTTCAATTTTGGCCTACATGTAACAACATGAGATTAATTAATTATGAGGTAATCCAAACACTCGTGCGATCTGTAATCTTAAAAATAAGTCAAATTACTTACTACAACAAATATAAATAACATAATAGTACACAAATTATCTATAATGTCGTTAATATATACAAGTCGAAATCTTATAGATACATTTCAAATGACTTGATATTGTTAACGTATCTTTATAACATCAGTATATATAAGTTAAACTCGAAGTAATAAAAAGACAAAATTTAGTAGGTACCCAAATTCTTTGCTTAGACTTTTAGGAGCAGCAGTAGTAGCTTTTCCTCCACCATATTTCTTGCTAAAATCATCCTTAATACGTTCCAAAAACGCAATGGGAAGTTGCCTGCCTGCTGATTCAGTAGCAACCACACAATAGGCTACAATAATAGCCAACAATTTCGTATAAGTTGTACAATATTTGGTTGATCATATAAGAAAAATCAAACAAAATATCGAAAAATTACCCAAAACTATAGTAATATATATCGCAAACCTCAATTTACCAATATTATTTACATATTCTTATTCACCACCAAGTAATCTTTCGAGACAATCTTGAACAATTTATTGTGACGGAAATCATTTTTCAAAAAAATGTTCGAGAGCATGTTTTTCAATAATCAAACATCAGAATATAATTTCTTTGTAAAAAATGACTTATGTCACATCAGACACGCGGCCTTTTCTTTTAGTCAGGTTATAAATGACAAATAGGACGTACAAACATATCATCCACTATGAAATTTACAAACAATCTATCAATAAGCACAAGCATGAAAAATTACAACAAGCATAAAAAATTATAAATGGATCCAATTGATGAATCTTCATTGTTCATGTTGCGTTCACCTCACAACCAATTAATCAATAAGCACAAGCATGCAAAATTACAACAAACATAAAAAACTCTAAATGGATCTGATTGATGAATCTTCATTGTTCATGATGCGTTCACCTCATAAATAAATAAATCCAATTGATCAAAAAACAAACAAGGTGGGATCAACAATTTGAATCTTCATTATTCATATCATTCCATTTTTAAAATACAAAAAAAACATTTATTTATAGAATCTACGATCATGAATGAGAAAGAAATTAGGAAACTCACTAAATCCATTCTCCGCAAGAAAATTGAAAGTGTGTCCATCACAGTTGTAGGTGAACCTATTGTTGGATGCAGGTAATTTCTGGAGGCATTGCGAGGCTATGATATTGAAATTACCTGTGAATTCAGTATATTCAGCCAAAATCACTGTTCCTCGGGCAACAAAACTATAGATCAACGTTTGTTGCCCCATCTCTCCCCTCTTTCGATCTCTCTTGAATCTTTTTTGTTAATGGAAGGGGGGAGGATTCTAGAGAGAAAGAGAAAGAGAAGAAGGGGAAAAGAGGAGAAGAATGGAGATGAGAGAAATAGGGATAATATAATTTTGCATGCATGCAAAAATAAATTAGAGGAAAGTTGTTGGTATATATGAATGTTATTTCTTTAATTTGTAAACTTGTAATTTCCTTTTTTTAAAAATAAAATAAAGGTATATAAAATGTGTTGCTACTTTTTTATTTCAATGTATGTATATTAAATTTCTTTTATTTTAATAGAAAATGTGTGAAAATTCTAATTAAAAGTTTCAAATCTCCAAATTCACTTATGAAACTATGAAAAAATTAACCCCTTATGAATTATTTTTCAAACCTCCGGATGACCTACTTAGAGGAAATGGAGAAATGTAATTGCATATAACCTTCTTTTCTAATTCTTTTAGTAGAAACTCATTTAAAATATTGTTTTATATTTACATATATATCCAAACTAAGGTTTCAGTTAAATTTATTATTTTTCCTTTTTCAATTTATGTAGCACACTTACAATTTCGAGATTCAAATTTTTAAACTTAATTAGATCGTGAATTTGGAAATACTAGCTTTTGAAACAAAATTTCTATATTTAAAAATTATATAAAAATTAATATAAATATACAAATATGTATTAACATCTCCATAGGAAAATCTGCACGAGCTAAAGGGATGTGTATTAACATCTCCTTAGAAAAAAAAAAGATTTACGGTAACCAATCTAATTTCCATTTACCAACTTACATTAAACCAGGGAATCTGAATTACATTTAGAGTGGTTTCGAACAACATAATGTAGGGATAAAAAGGAGTGTAATGTTTTATGTGTATGTCAAGTTATTTTCTTCTTCATAGTTTCAGTGATTCTCTTTAGTTTTTCTTATTTCGTCTATATACATTTGAGGGAAGAAATTGAGTTATGAGATTTTTGGCATTTATATTAGATATATGATATTAGATTAGTTTCTATAAACTATATACACAAATGTCTTCTTTATTATAAACTATATAGTAGTGTAATATATTCTATAAACCATGCCTATAAATTTAAGTGTGACAAAACCCAACCAAAATATATTCTATAAATTTCTAGTATGAATTATTTCAATTTCTTCATTGTTTTTCAGTATAATTTGGTTTTCCCCTCACTTTCTTACTTCCTTCTATTATAATACTTAATTTAGGTATTATAAATAAACTTCTTGATACATGTATCTATTCTTTTTGTAAATGTTGTTGATTGTATGCATTTGTTTGTTGAGTGTATTTATCCTTGTATACACTCATTTGTTCTTTTGTTTGTATTTCTAGTTTATGTATGTGTGGATATAACTAGGTCAAGCGAACAAATCACACTGTATTTAGTGAAATTTTATATGTAAATATAACGAGATTGGGTGAATAGATACACCAAATATAGAGCGAACATATATCACTCTAAAATAATAGCTATGAATTGTAATTAGTCAAACTATTGTTATGTTTGATAATTAGGCCTCAAATTATTATTGTTTATGAAATTTGGGCTTAGTTTGGGCACAACTAGGGGTGTCAATATGGTCCAAAAATTGATGGCCCATCTTATATTAAACCCTAACCCTAGCTGTTTTTTCCCCATCTTATATAAAACCCTAGGCCTAGCAACAAGCAGCCGCAATACATATCAAAATGCATAAAACAATACCATTCCCCATATATCATCATTGATGTACTACTAAAACTTCCTGTGAAATCACTTATAAGGTTCAAACGCGTTTGCAAATCAGAGTGTTCTTCAATTGAAGATGGCCAATTCATCAATCTTTGCCACGATCTATGCAAAAGTGATATAAATAGACGAAAATTCTTGGTGTCTTTGTTTTCCAAGAAGGATGATCATTACTACTACTCCTCCGTAGACGCTTCACTTCAACGTGATTCCGTTGTTTCTCTTGTTGAGGTAATCCCTGAAATCAACTATGATCAATTTAGTAGGGTATGTATAATTTCTTGCAATGGCATAATACTTTCCATAGAAAGATTTGGGGCCGCTCACTAAATTTTGTGATTGATGAGATTTGTAAATCTTTTGTTCCTGTTTGGAGAAGAATCAACAGAATAGCTAATAGCATAAAAACATATCAAAGTAAAGTATAAATGAATTTCCTTTTATGATGAAGTTATTTTATGGAGTCCAACTACTAGAGAATCAAAAAAAAAATCCTTAGTCTAATTTTTTTTAAAAATCCTTAGACATTGTTATTTCTAGATAGAATTAAATTTGGGGACGATCCACAACTGTATGTTGTAGGAGAAAATCTTTGTTTGACTAAGTTGCACGAAAACTTAGTTTTATATTTTGAAGTTTGGTATTTGGAAAAGAATGCATCATGGAGTAAGATTATGGTTGAATTAATAAACTATACAAATTATTATGAACTTTGTTGGATCCAAAAATGGAGACTTGGTGTTGTTGAGATATGGAATTGAATTTATGGTTTACAATTCAATAAACCATAACTTTGAATCTGATCTGGAAACAATACTTCCTGAATAGTATGAAATCGTTTTCTCTCTGACTTTTTTCTTTTTAGGGATTGAGCTAGGAATTTTTTTTTATTCTCTAATGGTCGGGTTCCACAAAACGATTAAATCATAAGGAAAAACTATAAGAATTATACCATTACCGGAAGAACTAATAAAACTTATTTTATTTAAATGATTGATTCTTGGTAGAGCTGTCAAAAAGGGCTGGACCAGCCCCACCGGGATCAAGCCTCACGGGCAAGGAATTTGAAGGGCTAGGGCGGGCCGACCCTTCATTTGTAAGGGACTGAAAATGTTCAACCCAACCCAACCCCAGAAGGGCCGAGGGTTAGGGTGGGCTAGTCCTTTTTTTTTCTTTTCAAACTTATAATTCTATAACATCAAGAAAATGAGAAGATTTTCAAATCAAATATGACATGACAATGGTGTTGTTTCAATAACACTATCAAAAAATCTAGTGTAATTAACATGTATCTCGCATACCAGATACACGAGCGAGATAAGAGAGTGACAAGTAAGATGGGAGGGAAGCGAGGGCGCGAGATTTGTCGATGTATCCTGGATACATGCGAATCTACTTGGATAGAGTGTATCTAGAACAAATTAACCTAATTTTGAGTCCATATATTCTGAGATACATGTATCTGGACGTACCAAAATCTGGTAAAATTCATAATATTAAAGACATATGGTGTATTTAAGTAATTAGACTATAAACTAGTGAGATTATTGTAAGTTACCCTTAAATAAAAAGTTTTGGCCCATTGGCCGACCCTGGCTCGGCCCCGATCAAGCCTCAAGGGTCAAGGAATTATATGGGTCGGACTTATATTAAGCACTAAATTTTAAATGGGCTTGAATAATTCTATCCCAACCCAACCCCAATAACGGGTTGGATCGGATCGGCCCCATAGTCTAAGCTCATTTTGACGGCTCTAATTCCTGGTATCGAAGGCTCACGAAGAGAGGCAACATAATCATATTGAAGTGTAGCGTTTATATAGTAGAAATAGTCGTCCCTGTTGTCAAATAGACCACCAGTCATAAAAAATTTATGACGATTTACATCACGTCTTGGTGATGCTTGATGAATTGGGGATCTTCAATTAATGAGCGTCATGATTTTACAAACGTGAATCGTAAAAGCGATTAGACTGGAAGTCTTAGAAGAATATTAATGGTAATATCATTAGGCATTTTGAAGATCTTTGGATTGAGCAATTGCTTGGTTTTGGTTTTGGGTAGTGCTTTGAGTTTGAGTTAATCTTATTCTATAGGAGGGAGTATCTAGCTCTTCTCTGTCAACATATTTGCTCCATCACTAAGGTAATCTTGTCATGTCATGTGCTTCACGAGGAT
>JAJOOO010010568.1:0-35815 GCA_029582685.1 Solanum piurae
CGGAACTTTAAATTGCAAACCATTGTGTGTGAATATGGAATCATTCCTTGTGTGAGGGCATTTGAACACTTTGGTTGAGCTTGAACTTGCATTTGAAGTAAGTATTGTGAGCATGAGATCCTTTGATATTGGTGTGTCACAACTTGAATCTTTGGGTACACATTTGATCTTTGCATAAGTAAATTGAGTCTTGTTGTGTGCATTCATGATTGAGTCTTGTGTAGCACTGTTCAAGACACCCTTTGTGAACGACTGAACTTGAGTTTGCTTGAGGACAAGCAAAAGTTTAAGTTGGGGGTGTTGATGAGTCCACAAATTGGACTCATTTATGACTATATTTTAATAGAAATTGTGTCCTCAAATGCTTATTTTATCTCAATATCTGATGAAAACACTAAGTTTCAGGTATTTTAAGTTTGAAGGAAAGCATGGACACTACGTCGCAAAAAGGAACGAAAAGGGCAGAAAAGAATGAAGAAATGAAGGCCTGAGGATCGTCGAGTCCACTTGGCAAGTCACCGAAGGGTTTTACTTCACCTTTTGTTCCAGTGTGCTGAGCCCTGAAGGAAAGGATCAAGTCGGGGAAAAAAGAAGTAGTCGGCACATCGCCAAACAGTTCTGTGAGGCGGTACCATGTCACCCAATGACCCAGAGCACGACGATGTTGAAGGATGGTGCAAGACGGCAATGAACTACACCAAAGGGCGAATCGCCAAGTTGATCGACGATTCTGACTAATATCGCTGAATGATACGCTGCAACACAGATTTTTGAAAATTATAAATACTCTTTGAGAGATTAGATTTTAGGATCAGATTTTTAAGTGTGAAACAAATTAATATAATTTTTAGTACTTTTTATTTTTGCTCTGAGTTTGAGATGGTTTTAAAAAAACCTGAAGAAGAAGAGGTTTTCCTCTCCAAGGATTTGGACTTGGGTCTCTTGAATTCTTCATTCTTGGCCTGTAACAAGACTTAAATCTTCATACCCATTTGAATGTAAGCTCATTTAGGTATAAATTTCTATCTCTTGATGTATGGCTAAAAACCCCAATTCTTGGGGTGTGATTTAACGAATATGGGTTAAGATTGTTGTTGGGTATTGCTTGTTGATAGATTAGATGTAGTTTAATGGTGATTTCGTCTAGTAGTTGTAGATGAATTTAACAAATTTGTAGTTGCAAATACAAGTTTATTTATGTATTTTCAGCTTGCTCGAGAGAGAAGTCGTGAAACCAAGACTACTAGATTGATGGCCTAAGGAGTGGGTCGACATGAGGTTCAACTTGAGAGAGGAACCCTAGTCCCATATCCTAACACTCAGCTCGAGAGAGTGAGTGGGGTAAGGCGTAGGCTGGTCTTCATGCGGCAAGTGGGTGTCCTAGAGGAACCCATTTGAAATGGGGTAAGTTGCTCGAGAGAGACTTTATTCCCACGTAAAGCTTAGCCTAGTCACTATTTCTCTATAAACTTTTTATCGAAAACATGTACCCAATAATTTAGATTAATCCGTATTCCTGTCACATCCCAAGAATCCTCTCTCATTATTTAGAAATCTTTGTTTATATTGTTGTTTTTACTTACTAGTGACACAAACCCCCATTGTTAATTGACACTCTTGTGTCCCCCTTTAATTTACAATTATTTTAATCGTTAATATCTTTAGCTACGACTAGTTAGAACAAATTTTATTTTTCTATTAATTCTCAAAATCGCTCCCTTGGGACACGACCCCAACCCTTGGTTGAGTTACTATACTATTGCACTATCGTAGACACTCGTACTAGAAGTTGTGTCGTTGATTACGCCCAATAATTTAGATTAACTCGTATTCCGGTCACATCCCAAGAATCCTCTCTCATTATTTAGAAATCTTTGTTTATATTGTTGTTTTTACTTACTAGTGACAAAACCTCCCATTGTTATTTGACACTCTTGTGTCCCTCTTTAATTTACAATGCTTTTAATCGTTAATATCTTTATCTACGACTAGTTAGAACAAATTTTATTTTTCTATTAATTCTCAAAACCGCTCCCTTGGGATACGACCCCAACCCTTGGTTGGGTTACTATACTATTACACGATCGTAGACACTCGTACTGGAAGTTGTGTCGTTGATTACGCAAAACATCACTATGCACATCAAGGTTTAGGTAGATGAGAAGATATCACCTAGTATTGTCTATTGTCAAAATTGAACCTTAGTTCCCAAGCTGTTACTTGATCTATTTGATTGCTAAGTCACCCTATTGGAAAGATGAGAATTTACGATTTAATTGGGAACCAAGTGGAAAAACTCATTAGCTACCCAATAGCTCTCTTAGAAATTTGTGAACTTCATAATACTATTGATTTTTAATTGTAGTGAACTTTTTTAGAGGAATAGATATAGAGGGAAAATGTTATGTTACAAGTAATAGTTTTTCTATTCCGTGGAATAGATTTGAAGTCTCGTGAACAAATGATCATATTTCTTTTTCTTGTCTTGCATGTAACTCCTTTCTTTTTCTTCAATTCCGTTTCTATGGTAAAGATCATTTTGGTGTTTAATAAGAAGATTTCTCTGACTTATATTTTAAGTCAACCGATCCATAGGTATGAAACATCTGTACAGTTGTGGTTGGTTTTAGAATATTGTGTTGGATGAAATCTCATAAGCTTGTTGCAGCAGGTAAGCAATGGTAGATCTGCTATCTTATAAATACATTTCATTGTTCCAGTGGTATAAATATTATGTTGGAATATATGATTCCTTATGCCGATATTAGACACGAACATCCAAAATTTGTGACAACACCCTAATTCTTCTTGGTGTTTTTTTAGTAGAGGCGTGGGATTTTGAGGTTTCATGGTAAATTTGTTGCATGCCTACATTGGGATTTCCAAAACAAGCACTAAGGACATCAATGTCATATGCGATTGAACACTTTAACAGAGATGATTGTTTGTTGTCTCACAATTAAAGGTTCTCACTCTTTGGACTAACTTGTTTCTTGTGCCAGTAAAATGATGTGAAAGAAATAGGTTTCTTTTTTTATTTGTAATTAAAGAGTAGTCAAAATGACCATAGTTTACTGTAGTTGGTAATTTCACAACTTGCATCTGCAAGAACCTGTATTTTAGTTTAAACCACACCTGGGAGATTTTTAACATCATTTAATCTCTGGTTGAAGGATGGCAAGCTTCCTGAATATTCAATACATGAACTTGCTTGTGGCCTTGTTAGAGCTCTTTTGTAAGTAAGTAACTTTAGCCTTCACTGTTCTTTTGTAACACTTGGTTGTTTTCGGCATGAATTACTTTTTTGGTGTTTTGTCTACTATACCAGATACTTGCATTCAAAGGGAATAATTTACTGTGACTTAAAGCTATCAAACATCTTGTTGGATGAAAATGGAATCACAAAGGTATGGTGATATTTATGTTGTGACTTTTCCACGTCATGATGAGTGCTTTTGACCAGCTATATGACGTTGAAGTTCTATTTATTTCCTGCCAGTTGTGTGATTTTGGATTAGCAAGAAAATTAAGTGATATATAAAAGACACCTTCCTCCCACGTAGTTCAGCCCTCTCTCCCCTCCTTTTTCCCCTAAAATGAACAAAGGAAAAGTTAAATTGGTGGCATAACTGTTTGGAAGTTCATTAAAGGTAAACTATTTGGAAGTGCTTTTGACCAATTATATGACGTTGAAGTTCAATCATGCTTCCTTTTCCTCTTCTAGTTCTTATAAAAATATGATTTCTCTGATATCTCAAAACCATCTATGAACCTTTCAGATATTATTCGGCATCCATCTGATCTCTCAGTCAGACCTGTAATGCCTAGTATAAAATCAGATAATGGTTCAGATGCAATTCCTTCAGTTTCATTTGATGCACCTCAACTGTCTGATTTTTGTCAAAATGTCAAAAGAGCAATTAGAGTAGTAGAGTCATCAGTATTGTTAGTAGGGGAATACTCCCTCAGGGGAGAAGAAAAATGTGATCAAATACCTTGAGCTTTTGCAGCAATGCTTATACAGCCAACATCTTGACCAATGGGTCTATTGTATTGGTTCTACTCAAAATGTTCGTGACTCCAAAGTTTCTTTGTTGCATGTTTAACTTGCTTCACTTATTGTCTTGTTGATTCATCACTCAACTTTTTTGGGGATGAGCTGGTAAATTCTGGAATATTAGGTGCACTAACTGATAGTCTGAAAGACAGGCAAGAGAAAGTGAGACGGTTTTCCATGGCTGCTTTGGGCAAATTACTATTTTATATATCTACTCAAAATGAACATGCTCGGGATAATAAACCAATGGAATCTCCATCTAAGGACAGCCGACCCTCAACCAGTTGGCATGTATCTTTGTTGATGTAACTTCTTATTGGTGCAGCTTTTCAAGTTCATTACTCCCTCCATATTAATTTTTGCCTTGTCTTGACTTGGCATGGATTTTACGAAGGTAAGGAAAGACTTTTGAATCTTGTAAACTTAAACTAAAGATATGTAGAATGTACCAAATGTTTTTAAATCTCGTGGTCTTAAACATGTCATGAGGAAAGAAGAAATTTAAGAGTTTCCAAAAAAGAGAAGACACATTGTTTTTGAAAAAAACAAAAAAGGAAAGTAAACAAATTGAAACAGAGGGAGTGTTATATTTGTTAAAATTCCTCTACACAATAAGTTACTAAGCTATATTACAATTAGGTTTTAAGTATTCAGTGTTCTATGATCAATCACTTAAAAGCATAGACACTGTCAGAAACACAATTCATGCAGTAATGCAGCTCTTATGAGAAATAATGCAACCGATCACTAGGATATAAATGGTATACTTATTAATGGGTTAAAAACAATTTATCTTTTAATTAGTGATAATTATACAGTCATTATACTCTCAGACGTGCATGTGTATATAATGATTATCTTGTAGTAAATCATGTCCCATAAATCTGCACGGGACAAATTTCTAACATGAAGAGTAAGATGGATGAAAAATGACAACTTGGCATAGACTTTAATTTTTCCTTGTTAGCTATCTATCCCACATCACGAAATATTTTAGAATTTATACATACAAGATTCTACAATTTTTTCTCTGTATTTTACTGGATGAACTAATAAGCTTGACATTCCCTTTTAATGCAACACTATATAGCAATAAAATAAACAAGTGTGTTAAGATATTTTTTTTGGGGTTGTGGAAAAAATAAGATAAAATCATACAAGCATTTGTACCATCTTTACATATTGCAAAGCCTCACATTCTGTCTTAACATTCCTTACTGAAAATGCTAATGTTATAGGTTCCAAGTCCAATATTTTCATTGGTTTCATCGCTTTTACGAAACGGAAAGGATGATATTTCTCAACTTTATGCTCTAAGACTATTGAAAAAATCTTCAGTCAAGGAGGGTACTGTCAGCTCATTTCACCAGCCAAGATATCATTACGAACATCTGCTACATATTTAGGGCACCTGGAAAGCAGGAGATCATGAGGCTGACATCAGGGTCTTGCTTGGCTCGTCTTGTTCGTTTTAACCCTTATTCAACGAGTCATGGAATAACTTCCATTCAAGGATATGTTTTCAAGCCTCGTCAAGCCTAATCTACAAGAGCAACAAATCTACTTAAACATTCTGAACATGACCCTCCTTGAAAGTGATACACTTCCAAGTGTTGGAAGGTACCTTCTTGCCTTAGTCGAAGACAAGAATCTTTTTCTGAATCTGTTGACTCTAATTGAGCAGGGAAGTGAAGTTTTGAAGGGAAAGGCACTCATATTTGTGGCTCTACTTTGTATGAATGGGAAGAGGTGGCTACCACTATTTTTTTGCAATGCTAAATTGCTCTCGACCGTTGATAGGTTGGTTAAGAAGAAGGATTACATTGTTAAGTAGTGTTTAGATGCCCCTGGGATGGTTGCCGCATCAACTATACCAAGTTTGCTTGAGTGTATATCTGGGGACATTGAGCAACTGAAAAGTGGTAAACACCATGGGCAGATAATTAGCGTCACAAGTTGAAATTCTTCTAAGAACAATATGCATTTATTTCCTGTTGTTCTCCATCTTCTTGGGTACGATTCACTGAAAATAAGGTTGCTAGGCATCAGATTCTGCAACAGTTGGCAAATTTGCTTAAACTGGCGGAGAAACTCTTTTCCACGTAATCTGATGATTATCCTAATTACATTTTCTAATTGAAATATAATTGACCATGAAGTTTAAGAATTTTTTTTGTTGTTGTTAATAAAGTTAAGTAAAGTTTAAGAAATCAGTTCATTGACAAGTCTATATCTGAAAATCTTTAGTCAATTATGTATAGCGTATTTGTAACAACCGGAAATTTAGTAGGTTGAACTAGAGCCTAAACGTAATGTCAATGAGGTATAAAATGAATTCCCCTAAGTTAGTAGACCATCTAGGTGTCCTATGGTGGTCTATGAGTTAAGGCCTAAGGGAGGACTGCCAAGCAAAAGGGGCAAGCCAAGGCTGCCCCAAACTTGGAGCTACTGCCTCAAGCTCCACGGCCATCACCACGGCTCGTGGTCATGACCACGGTAAAGTGGGAGGCTTCGTGGAGTTTCCTTGGCCAAGGGAGAGGGACCTCCAAGTGTCCTAGACACTGCCTCACCCTTCACGAGAGGGACCACGAGTCGTGGTCCACTTCACGACTCGTGAAGGTGGGCGTGGAGCTCCCTTAGCTTTTAGGGAGTTCGGGGTTGTTAGGGTAGCTACTGCCCAAGGCACCACAGGCACCACTACAGGCCGTGGTGCACTTGACGAGGGAGAGGGTGGCTCGTGAAGGTCACTTGGCACCAAGGCTTGAAGGCCTTGCCTCCACAAGGACAAGTCATGACCAAGGCCATCACCACGGATTATGGGCGGCTCCGTGGTCTTGCCTTGGGAAAGTGCTGGCTTGTGCACCAAAGGGGAGCTACTGCCTCCAACACCACGGGCAACACCACAGCCCGTGGTGCATTTTCACGACACAAGAATGGTGATCGTGGTCCCTCACGGGGACCATTTAAATGAGGAGTTTTGGGACTTTTCCTTTTAAGTCCAAATTAAGTAGGGGTGGTTTGGGTATTTTTGAGGTTATTTATATATTGGTTTTTAAGTCTTAATTCATAAGTTTTTGTCATTATACACAAAACACCCAATTGAAATCAAAACTCTCCCACTTCTTTCTAGACTCTCTTTCTAAGAACTTTAGAAGAAGAAGAATGCATTGGAGCTAGGGTTTCAAGGTTATTTCCCAAATTGCTTGGAGTTTCTCCATTGATTCTCAAGGAATCAACTAAGGTATGGCTGCTCTTCACTCTTGGGATCTTTTTCCCAAAAGGCCCTCTCAAAATTGGATTTCAAAATTCCCCAAATTCTAGGTTTTCTCTCAATTTCGTGGGTGACTTTATAAATGTGTTTTCATTGAATTATAATGATTAATTATGGTTGTATATGATGATTTGTGGATGAATTAATGTCATGTTGAAGGTTTTTGAACATATCCCCACAAGACGCATGATTTCCTCTTCTTTCTCACTTTAAACCCTAGTATGATTTTAATGGTGAATGAAGGATGAGAATCTAATATGTAATTGTGGAATTCATTATTGTATTATGATGTTTCTCTATATGATGAATGATTACCAATGAATTAGGGATGAATCTTGATGAGATCCTTGAAGGCTATGAATGAAGGTTGTCAAATTGATGAATGTTCATTTATTGAATTGTTGATCCACTTATGGTGGAGGTGCTACTTGATTGTGAATTGTAGTGATTGAGTTATGTTTCCTCTTCCCTACAACCCCAAGTGTTGACAAGTATGCTATGATACGAACATGAATGTTAAACTATGATTATGGTAGTGTTGGTATGATGAATAGAAGGTAAATCTCATGAACACTATATGACTATGTTATGAATGAACATTATTATATGTTGATGGTTCTAAGATGAAAGGTTATTCTCATCTTAGAACTTGTGAACTATATGATGAATGTTGGGTTGAATCCCTAATGTACTCCTTATTGAATTAATGTGTAAGTAAAGGCCTAATACTACTTTAAAAGGGAATTGTGCTTAGCACCGAGTGAACATGAATATGAGATGGAAGCTTTTACGTTTAGCAAGTCCGGCTTCCCATATGAGTTCCTTTTATGTTTAGCAAGTCTGGGTTCCCAATATATATGTTGTCTCATGAGATGGAAACCTTTTACGTTTAGCAAGTCCGAGTTTCTAGTAGCAATCTCCTTGTTCCATAACTATGTTTGCCCACATAGGTATTAGCTAGTGGATCCACCTAGATGCTATTATATTAGTTCTACCTTGGCAAGAAGAACAATCTCTTTTCGGTGTGGGAGTAGAACACCGGATTCCATGAAGCTCACATGGTCTATGTCGGTAATAGCTAATATCCCTATGTTTTAAGAAGATGATCTAATGTATGAATATGACTTATGTAAATGACTTATGAACTCTAACTAGGACTACTTGAAGGATACTACTTAGTATAGGTGAGGGTATAGGACTTTACCTATGCATTGCACAACTAATGTGGATTGGCTAAATGTTCCTTGAATATGCATTATGGCTTTTAACTTGAAATAGTATGTTTTCATATAAAGGTCCCTTTTATGCATGTTTTAAGTGGTTTAAATTGCATGGCTTCCATAATTAGTACAATTGATTGTGCTAATCCATATTTCTTCCTTTTTCTACTAAGTGTAGGTTCCGTGAAGTGATTGTGCTACTAAGAGACTCAAGGTTGGACTTAGACTTTCTCCAAGACTTTTTGGTATGTCCTTAAGTTTTGAGGACACACATTATGAAACTTATGTCCCTTATATTGTAATAGACTATTATACTCCTTATGTACTGTCATTTTGAGACAATTCTATTGTAAAGGGCTATGGTCCCTATTCGAGATTCTTATGTGTACTTAGATGGTTTCATTGAGATGATGAAGATGTCTAGACATTCTACTTGCTATTTTTCTATTATGAGACACTTTGACATTGATGTTGAAAAGTTTTTAAATTTTCACATTATTCAATGTCTATATGCAATGATGAATATGATAAGGGCTTGTATAAGACCCCTTCGGGGTCAAGTACGCCGTGTTATGCCTAGGGGTTGCTCTCGGGGCATGACAGTATTGAACTTAAATAATGTTTTGAATACCACATCTAATAGCAAACCTTAAGAAATGAGCAACATAAAGAGATGGAAGCATATCTTCCTTGACACTAGCGCAATCAAGGATAGGGGAAAACGTAAATAATGGAGCCTCTTACTCTAAAACTAACAGAAAGACGAGAATATAGTGTGTTGGACTGTTTCATATCCAACTCAACTAAAGAATATTTGTGTCAGAACCCGACTTCCCGAGTCATGATGGCACCTACTATAACCCACCAGTAGGTAAGCCAACCTGTACCCAGAACGTCAAGTAACACAACACTCCTCCGCCAATACGGAGGGAATAGTGATTAGAATATTTATAGTCGATGTAACTTTATTTTCAATCAGGTTATTAGAATCTTGATTGTTATCTTATTTGTACAGGATAGTGGATACCACTAACTTAGATGAGGTTGATTTTGTGATTAAACCATGGGCAAAACATGTTTGGCGAGAAAATCCAACCAACCCAAATAAACAAATTTGTGATATTCATAAGGGTGATTGACAGTGGCATATGTAGATTATGCACATACAATTTTCAGCTTTTACTGTTGCTGATAGATAATAATATATAGATCTTCAGAAGATAATGATTTTTGTCTCATACTGTTGTCACTTCTGAGTTATCATAGAAAATTGTCAAGATGGCTCATGCCTATGGGGCTCTTGTGGTAGTAGAGAACAACATTATCTCCAGAGTACTGTCCTATCCCTTAGAGCTCAGAGTAGGTATTTTGCAAATACCTTTTGTTCCGCTAACTGGAATACTCACCAATAGCATGCATTGAATGTTAGCTTACTTGTCTGTGGTTTTGTAGATGTTGTGGTGCATTCAACTACTAAGTTCATATTCGGTTATAGTGATCTCATGGCTGGTGTTCTTTCTGTTAGAGGAGAAAAGTTTTTCCTCTATTTTGCATACGTTCAAAATTTGATTTATTGTTATCAGATTGTAATTACTAACTCAACTCATAGTGAAACTCTAGAATTGTTCAACAATAGGTAGGAAATGTTGATATCATACTTCCTTTTCCTCTTCCACTCCTTATAAAAATAAGATTTCTATTTTCTTTGGATTTGATTAAAAGGATATAAAGGCTGATAGTCTCGCAACTCCCATATTTTTCTTCTTTGAATAAGGGCCTTCACTGAGGCCCGAGGATGAGCCTTCAGACAGTCTTTGTTTACTTAGGGTTGTATGCAAGTCAAGAATGGCATCCATTCATATGTCTTACGGTGGGTACAAGAAGTCCTCTATATGTGGCACCCTAGAGACCCTGCCATGCAAACATTTGTGCAATACTTTGTGACACTGAAATTGTTTTCCTCAGTGCACTGGCTGACCTTATACTTGACGATTAAGTTTATTAATTCTTTTTGTTGTTGTTGATAAAGTTAAGTAAATTTTATGAAATCAGTTCTTTGACAAGTCTATACCTGAAAATCTTAAATTAATTATGTACTATGTAATGAACGTAAATAATATCTTATGTCTTGTTTCTCTTTGAACATGTCATGTGTCCTTCTGATAATTTGTTTATAAATTTTCCTACTTAACCAACTTGGCGAAGGAGGTGTACATCCTACAAAATGTTGAAGGTGTAGGGTTTGCGTCATTCAATTGTTGGCTTAGTTTGAGAGAAATCAAAACAATGGCTCTTCGTGTTGAAAAACAACAAGTTTAATTTTAATAGCTTTTTTTATGGTTAAATTAGTTGTCTCACCACTCGTTCTAGAAACATATGTGCCTTCCTGCACCTTTGTTAATCTATTATTCTTGATCCTACAGATTTTCATGATTATGGCATGCATATTGATGCATCATCATCTTTATATTGTGCTGAGAAATTAGGATTGTTCGTAAAATTTTGTCATATCACAGTGTTCTAACTAAATAATTTTAATATCTTGATGGAGAATTTACAAAAAATTACTGAATATTTTTCTTCCCATCCATGAGTGAAGAAGGTCAATTATGCAGGTCTTTGTGACCATCCAGGGGGATCTTTGCACTTCTCTCAGGTATTTGAAAAGGTGATTTTTTGGAATTTTGAACTAAGGTGCTATGGTTGTCGATATTCTTCCACCATGAAGCTCTCCCTTGAAACTTACTGTTTAAATGTTGATCAATTTGCCGGCTATGAGTGCAGGATCAGTGCTGAGTGCTGAGTTTTCTGACAGGTTCTTTGGCTGGCACTCTTTAAGCATGTTGTTGGGGTAACCAAGTATTTCGGCATTACAACAAATTTTGGCAAGTTTCATCTTATGCTGAATTACTATTTTCTAAGATCATTTTTTCCTATTAAACTACTTCTTAACTACATTTGCCTTCTCAATCTTTTACAGTTGATTATAGTAAATGTGCAACTATTCTTTTGCTTTAGCAAGTCAGAAACCATATTCTATAGAGTATGAAAACCATATAAGTATCAAACAATAACTTTTTGAATACCACATCTAATATCAAACCTTAAGAATGAGCAGTTCCTAAAGAGGTGGAAGTATAGGCAATTTTCCTTGACACTAGGGCTATCAAGGATAAGGGAAAACTGACCAACCAATAAGACATATAGGCAAATAACCGATACATGGAGCCTCTTACTCTAAATCTAACCGAAAGATGAGGAGATAGTGTGTTGGATTGATTCATATACAACTCAACTAAAGTATATTTCTGTCACGACCCAACTTCCCGTGTCACAATGACACCTATAATAAACCACTAGTAGGTCAGCCAACTTATCAAGGATAAGGGAAAACTAACCAACCAATAAGACGTATAGGAAAATAACCTATACATGGAGTCTCTTATTCTAAATATAACAGAAAGATGAGGAGATAGTGTGTTGGATTGATTCATATCCAACTCAACTAAAGTATATTTCTGTCACTACCCAACTTTTTGGGTCACAATGACACCTATTCTAAATCACCAGTAGGTCAGCCAACTTGTACCTAGAAAGAAAAGTAATGCGACACTCCTCCGCGAACACGGAGGAGACAATGATGGCATGCCTAAAATAGTAGCTTCGCTTAGCTTAGCTCGGGCCTTCTTTTAATGATTTCTTTGGCTTAAATACTTCCTAATACACTTTTTAAGTGTCCACAAGAATTATTGACATGTTAGCTCCAATTGTAGGTGTTGTGAACTAAAAATGGCTTTCGAAACCAATTCAAATGATCAAGAAATTGCTCCAAAAATTGAGGAGGAAGAGTATTTTTTATGAGCGCAGGTTTCTATAGGAAAAATGTGCCCAAAAATATGATGATTACTTGGCCTGAAATGAGGCACAATCTCATTTTCAGTTGGGGAGGCCTCCTTTGTCGTCATTTTGTTGATTGTTTCTGCATAGTGTGATTGTGTCCTTGTTGGGCGTACTTTACTTTCTTTGTTATGGATTGGTGTGCCCTTGTCGGACTTTGATATAGTGGATGTTTCTGTTGATATTGTGTTGATTGGTCTATTTTTGTTTTTGATTTGTAGTTTGTAGCTTCTCTATTTTTGTTTTGATAATAAGATTTGAATTGATGATGCCCGATGATGGATAGAGAGTGATGACTTTCTTAAGGGTAAATCTCTGATTGCTTGTGAGTTTTTGATTGGCATTGATTGGGCCAAAGTCTGAGTAGTCGTTCCCGAATAGATGCATGAGGCTGCCTGATGATGGATTGGTTGACAACTTTCTTAGGTGCAAAATTGTCATCTTTTTAGGAAGGTTTTGACTAGGTTGGTGCTAAGAACATAGTCATGCATGTGCATATTTATAGCATACCTCTTTGAGGTTTTTAAAAGGTTGAGCATATTATGAATTATTTTGTAACAACTCTTTTTGTGACTTTTGATTCGTTAGCAGTTAAAATGTTTAATGCTACTTGTATTTTGAAAAGGAAGTAAGATTTTGAACCATATTGATTGATTTGCAGGTCATGTGTGATGAGTTGTTGAATAATGCCTTGTGTTCCCTTTTGTTACCTAGAACTTGCTCGTTGGTCTTGAAATGTTGGTCTTGATTGAGTTTGGTTGGAGAAATGATCTTAGGCTTTCTTTGACGTTCTAGAAGTCCACTTGGCCTAAAAATCCCACATTTGCACTAAATATATCCTTAGTTGTCCCCTTTGAGACTAACCCTTTTTATTGGTAACCACATTACAAGCCTTATGCTTTTCGAAAAAAGTAACCCTCTTTTGAACCCTTCTATCTTTGAACTTGAGGTTGTGAAAGTTGAGGCTAAAAGCCTAAGTTGGGGTTGTTATGGGTAATTCATTGAAGGGATGCTTATTACATGAGGACTTGATAGTAAAAAAATTTAAAAAGAAGAAGAGAGAAAATGAATAAATGAGACTTGAATCTACCAAAAGTTGAAAATGGTTTCATGGGGGACATCCAGAGTGGAAATAAGAAAAGAAAAATGAAAAATAGTGTGAAATGTGCATTGGTTTGTAGTTCTCCCCTTTCTCCTTGAAGTACATGCAAAGACCTACATATAAGAAATTAATAAATTTTAAAAACACTCACATCAAAAGCAAAGCGGTAGGAGTACTAAATTTCAATTACCAATTACTTTTTTAAAATAAAAATATAAACAAATAAATAGGAAACACACATGAGAAGTAGAAAATGAACCAAAAGTAATGACATCTAATTAACCCTTAATTCGATGCATGTAATAATATTAAAACACAAAAATCAAATAGATCAGCAAAATTGGATGAAAATTCTAACCAATTGAATAATAAATCGACAAAATAAGACCAAAATACGAAATAAAAGAAATAAAATTACAAATACCGATAGCTGTTAGATACCATTGGGATTCTCTGGGAGATTTATGATAATAGCTGAAAAAAGATGGAGCAAAGCTTGTTAGACAATAACTACTAAAAGAAAATAAACAAGAAATGAAAAGACAGTCAGTACGGAGAATGGTTAAAATTTCATCGGATATTTCTATGCCTTCTATGAAGATGATGATGAACAATACAGTCACTTTATATTTTTGTGGAGAAAAGAGCGAGAAGCTGAAGAAATTTGGGAGCTATGTAAGTGAAAATCAGATGTCTCTCACAAAGGTTAAAAAAATAAAATAAGAACGGTCATACGTGACTTTGACTATCAAAAAAACTAAAAAATTGGAGGCAATTAGATACACACGTGGACTTCTTTCTTTTTTTTTAAAATGCAGCCTATTATCATTCCCTTTTCCTTTTTTTTTTTGGATCAATAGTGGTCAAACCCTTTATTATTAAAAAGAAACAAATCTCTCAAACTAAAGCTAAATGAAAACAAAAATAAACAAAATGCAAAAAAGGAAACTAAAGCAAAAGATAGGAAAGAAGCATATATGGAGAGAAACCACGCCTTCTTCTTTGGTAGCTGCAAGAACAAGCAGCTGAAGCAAGGTCAGCAACTTTGGCCGCCTTCCAGTCGCCGACATTAAGACGAAATGATCAAGAGCTTAGGTGGAATCCACCTGAGCGTGGACTTAAGCAAGCAAACAAAGAAATAAAGTGGGCCCAAGATAAGTACAATTAACCATTATTTGTAGTACAACTGCTTGATGTTGTGTTAGTCCTTTTGCCTGTTCACTTTTTTATATATATATATGGTCTCAAAGAATCATTTGAACTAAACATAGACTTTATGCTGATAAATTGGAACCTCAAAATTGTTTAACTATGTTATTAGGGGCGGTAGAGAATACTTTAAGTGTTAGGATTAACCTAGTAGCTTTTAAATAGACTATGCATTTATATTAGAAAATTTATTAAATGTGTATAAATTATTTTTTGCATCATGGAAAGTATTAACTTGATAAAATGCAAAATTATAAAGTAGTTTGTCTCACAAAATACAATTTTTCTCTAGTAAAATTTCTCATGGAACATATGTCAAAATTGGAATTTTTTTTCTACATAAAAAACATAATATACAATAGGATACAACACAAATTATAAATTAATTTTTAGCCTACTATTGAACAACTTACAAATGCATGAGTTTTGAGCAGGATGGTTTAAGCATACCCATAAAAAAACATAATTTGACAAAAGAACATTAAGCTCATAAAATCAAGCCTATTTTGTTTTGGAATAGAGTCAATTTTAAATTGTAAGAAAGTGTGCAGTCATTAATTAAGGGGGCTAACAAAGAAAACAGGGACGAGACAGTCCAAACATCACGAGGATCGAATATTGTAGAGAAGTAAATCATAAAAAAACCATAAAGGAAATAATAAAAAATAACTCTTAGATTCTCTTACTAATAACTAAACCATTTAGGGTCATTGGTTCCCTTTTATGTGCTCTGATAAATCAGCTTTGCATCTAGATTTAAGAAATAAATATATATACTAGAACATGAACGATCACATAACTGAATGCACTTAATGACTCAATACAATATACATCAAACAAGTTCTAGCAACGGATATACACATGAACTACTAATCAAACAAACTTCAACTTAAATTATGTGGTAGTTTAAAACTTTAAAATGCATACTAATCAAAATTTAGAAAATGCCTAGGTTCAACAAACAAGCACAATGTTGAGGCAAGTCCAAATCAATGTAAAAAGCAAAATTAATAAATTATAGTATCAAGCAATTTACCAGGTGTTTTGACAATCCTATGTTGATTGGATTTGATAGCATAACTGTGTTGCTTTAGATATGTAAGTTTCTATATCAACTGTGGAAGTTTCTACAAGCATGAAAATCCTCAAGATTAAGTCCAAGGCTAAAAGTCATTTCTCTTTACTTAAAAAATAAATTGTAGCAACAAAAGACGCCAAGCACGTCTAACAGACTTTGAGCAGATTTATAAAAGAATACAAACATGAAAACTAAAGGACAGTAATAAAGCACAAGATACTCACTAAAAATAACCAAATATAATCGATAACAAACCCAAATGATCTGGTCTACCAAATATCCCTAGATAATAATTTCTAGAAAAATAAAATATCTCAATGAAACATAAGCAATAATGAATCAAAATTTCTAATGCATATATAGATATATGAAGTCAAATATACCTGAAACATCAAGGCAAACATTGGTCAAACATTAATGAGAAACAAAACCCACACTACTCAAACAACCATGTTCATGAGAAATAAACAATGCTAAAATATTCATATTAGAAAAGGCATGATTACAATATTCATGAATATGAGTACAATAACTCTTAAGTTCACGAGCATAGAAATCAAAAATTGAAATGGTTGCTTTTATCTACATAATTAAAATCATAATTAGATATCCCTACCAGAAACAACCACAATTGTTTTTCCCTAACTTTTTTTTTGAATCACTTCAAGTCAGGTTCTAGTCAACCAAAATCTAAAGATTCAGTTCTCCAATGATATCAGTCAAAATATAGAAGAACATAGAAAATCCTAAATGAGTAATTGAAACCTTAGAATCGATATTCCAATTTTAAGCAAAACCTTACACATACAATAAATTTAAAAAAATTAAAAGTCCTGAGAAAATCTAAGAAGAGAAGAAATGGATATAAACAAGGGAGTACAATTAGAATAAGAAAAGACCTTAAAGCAGACCACCAAACTTTCAAGTGAAATATAAATTTGAAGTAGAAAAGAAATTCCTCTTGCATACATACATAAAAGTGAAGGAGGGAATGAAAATAAAAATGGAGGGAAGTTAAAAAAAATAATGAAATTTTAATTATTGATGAGTTGTAAAAGTATGCGTAACTTTTATGGACATTTACTTCTAATTGTCACTAAAAATGATTTTATTCATGGCTAATATTCATTTGCCAATAGATTTTCACTTCAAAAAATATATATTACTGACAATTAGATTATTGTCGCTAAAGAATTTTCACTAAAAATCATTTTTGTGGTAGTATCGTTCACAAGTAAACATAAAACCCAAACGGACCCTCATAAGCCCGATAGGTACACAGAATAACTAAGACTAAAATAATAAGATACTCAAACCCAAGTCCAAAAGAAGTCAATCAAACCTCGAACCCACAATAATAGGATCTGGGCCTCGAACCCAAAGTGGTAGAAGCTGGGCCTCGAACCCAAAATGATAGAATCAAGGCCTCGAACCCAAGGTGATTGAATCTAGGCCGCGAACCCAAAACAGTAGTCTCACACTGGAAATAACGGCCTTGAACTGTAAAACGTCAGCCTCGAGCTGAAAATAACAGCCTGAAACCATAAATAATCACTACAACCAACCAACTCATAACCTAACTAACAAGAGCACCAAGGGTGTGTCAATTCAAAGGAGAATCCCATGTCGAGTCACTATGGGACGCCGCCCACCAAAAAGTATCAACAAAAGGCTCCCAGCCTAGTATAACTTAATCACCAATCGTCGCGATAGCATAAACCTCCGGTAATACCTCAGAATTGCAGAAATAGGGAGAGAGAGAGGATAGAAGATCTAATAAGCCACAAATTCACTTAAACTAAGGCTATTATCACACTCCAGTCTATTATTCCAGTCTACAAGGATCTAGTCTGTCCGAAACAACGTCAGAGACAAAGCAAAGTAACAAAGTCTGAGAGTCTAAGGCAACACTTGTCTATCCTAGGCGAAGGCTGAGAAAGCGAGTAAATTCAAGTAATTCACATAGCATGCACAAACCCAAACCATCCAACTAGCAAGGTACAATGCCCGAAATGATGCAGATCAAACCTAAAATGTGGTGTCTAAGAAGAAAGGTAAGAATACTAGGTCTACGCCCCTAATTCACACTAATCAACATGAGTTCACTCATTCAAGCTCAATCTAGATAGAAAGGAAGTCGTAGCCTACCTGTAGGCCGACCGCGCACTCCAACTCCTAAGGCAATACTTTTTCCTTCCAAAAGTCCTTTAACGCTGCCACACTATCAAAAATAGGATCACAACGTCAATACGGTCATTTAGACACCAAAATCACCCAAAATGAAGCCGAGCCAATCTGTAGAGTCAAACGGGAATTGTGGAACCCATGCCAAAATTTTTGGTATTGTCTCCGTCATGAGGTCCTAAACTTTGCTTCAAACTTGTGTTCCACAGATGAACACAATCTGAGTCCTAAAACATCCCACAATAACACATGCAATAAAAACCCAATTCAAGCCTTTTTAAAGAGAGTATAGTAACTAAAACAAGAAATTCACCTAAAAAAGGGGTTCCTCAACAACTTCTAATCATAAACCCAAGTAGCCATGCTCTCAACGATCATACAAGACTTCTAATCACTCAAATCATAGCTCGGGTGAGGGAGGAATTGCCTTTTGAAAATAAGAAATGAGGCTACAATTTCGCTATATAAATAGCCCAGATACGATCACTAAAAGTCTAATTCTGGTTGCTAAAAGTCTTATTTCTGGTCTCTAAAACCATGCACCAATATCAGCATTTCAGCTATTTTGCTTAAACTCCTAATTCTTCAATGGGGTGTCCGAGATTCATTCAGAACTCCGTGCATGCAAATAAAATATGCTACCCCATCGAATTTGGTATTCCAAACTCAACAGAACCATAAAGACTTCCATCCGAGTTGTTTTGATAAAACAAAATGGGTCCCATACCCAATTTCCATTTTAAGTCAAAATCCATGAGGGGCTTTGGAAGACCGGAAACCTCGGGACCTAAATGAAGGGTGACATTCCGGAGTTAACCACGCTGACATCTCATCTGAGCTTGTTTACCAAGAATGTTGACTAAAGTCAAACTTAGGCTTCAACGTGAAAGTTAAAATGCCTAATCACACAAACTCACACAGAAAACCTCGAGAGCCATGATGAATATGTTAATAGCCTAAAATGACCCTTCCGGAGCTGATGAAATCATCAGAATTGATTTCTGAGTCCTACTTCTT
This sequence comes from Solanum piurae, assembly GCA_029582685.1. Classification (NCBI taxonomy): domain Eukaryota; kingdom Viridiplantae; phylum Streptophyta; class Magnoliopsida; order Solanales; family Solanaceae; genus Solanum; species Solanum piurae. The sequence goes on from JAJOOO010010568.1 coordinate 19,036, forward strand.
GAATTTTTTATCAAAACTATCCGTTCAAGGTTCAAAAGCTCCAAAACACTAAAAATCACATTAAAACTAAACAAACGACCAGGTGACTGAATTGTCAGTCCCAACGAGTCATAATGAGTTAGGGTTGCTACATAAAAGATATAAACGATAAACATGAGGCATAAAGACACAAATGACCTGAAGGTATACAAGAATTAGAAAAGAATTGCAGAAAATTTTCTTCTCCTTTTTCTGAATGAATGAAGCATTGTATAATGTATACTATTTATACCAGTGAAAAGCATGAATAAACCTATTTTACTTCTACTATAATTACCAACTTAAGATTTCTAAATTAGGTACAAGTTATTAAAAGATTCACTATCATATACACGAAAGATTTACCTAGGCTATACAAGGAGAAAATACTAATTACCGAAAAAAGATTGGGCTAGAATTAAGTCGTACAGCTGACCCAAAATGTGTGTGAAAATCAGCTCATGGCTAAACTCCAAATCTGCATCATCTAAGATGTGTCATCGGAGGTGTGAAAATCACCAAACATCAAAGAACCTCAACACCCCCTCAAGGTGAAGGGGACAAACGAACATCCAACTTGTGCAAAACATTGTGATGAAGATAGTCTGTGAGGGACTTTCTAAACAAATCGGCTAATTGAGAAGAAGATCGAATAAATGAAAGTGAAATGAGGCCATTCGAAAACTCCTATAAAACAAAATGGCAGTCAATTTGAACATGCTTTGTTCGTTCATGAAATACAGAGTTCTTAGCTATGTGAATCGCTGCCTGACTATCAAAATGCAGAGTCACATGCAAGTGTATTAGAATGGACAAATCCTGAAAGAGGCGGACCAACCAAGTGAGTTCAGCCACTAATCTCTACATTGAACGATACCCAGCCTCTGCAAAACTAATAGAAATGGAGGTTTGCTTCTTGGATTACAAAGAAATTGGAGAAGCCCCAAGGGTGTGTTTGGTATGAAGGAAAATGTTTTCTTAGAAAATAAGTGGATTTCTAACTTATTTTCTCATGTTTGATTAGTGAGTAGAAAATATGTTCTGGAAAATATTTTTTAATGTTTGGTTTGTGAATGAAAAATATTTTTCAGAAAATATCTTTTATTTTTAGCTAGAGATGTCACACCCCAACCCTAGGTGAGGCGGATAATTACCATATGAACACATGCTTTACAAGTCACCTATGATGAGAAATTAAACTACTACTATGCAGATATATTTACTAATGAGAAGCTTCATATACAACACATGTTGACTAGCTGAACCGATACATGTGACAAGTGAAACTATGAATTCAGATAATAGCTTTACAATGTCTACAAAGCCTCTACTAGAATCCATGACTGTACCACTATGAAGTACGCATAGTAAAGACTCGGCAAAGCCCCGAATCAACATGGAGCTCACCAACAACCGCTAAGTATCATGTGCTTCTATTGGGGAGATCTACTAGTAGAGTACATGTACCTGCAACATGAAATGTAGCGTCCCCAATAAGGGACGTCAGTACGAAAGAATGTACTGAATATGTAAGGCATAATACAACCATATGTAAAATGAGAGATCAAGTGAAACCAAATATCAATAGATAAGGATTAGAGACCACCTTTGCTTATACTTGTGGAATCGTGTATGATACATTCTTTTCTTTACTTTTCTTTGCATTATAAAATTTATAATACATATGACACAAATGACCAGCTGAACAGCGGTAGAAGAAGATGACCCATGCTAGGAATTTTAACCCCTGGGATGCTGTCCTCATATTTCCACAAATTGGGATCGGCCCATGCTAGGCTTTCGCCCCTGAGTTGCCACCCTCTTATACCAATTGGGATCGGACCATGCTAGGCTTTCTCCCCTGAGCTGCCACCCTTCTATACCAATTGGGATCGACCCATGCTAGGCATTTGCCCCTGGGCTGCCACCCATAATTATACAAATTGCTTCACTTAGATTATTTAATCTTTGAGATTGTTGTTTTGATGTTCATAACTCTTTTGAGATTGTTCTTTTGATGATCATAACTCTTTTGAGATTGCTGTTTTGGTGGTCATAATCATTGTTGAGATTTAGAACTATGGACCAGTAGTAGAAGACATATTAATATGGACTTACGATAATAACAATGACCTGGGAAGTAAATGTGACATGAACGTGTAACACTTAGGAGCTTATATGACTCAGTAAGCATTTTGACATCTCAAATTGAAGCAAATATCAAGTGAAGACATTTAACATTCAACCAAAGAGATTTGAACTCTATATGATAGCCAAATACTCACTAACTAATATCAAATACAAGGTATACATTAACGTGGAACCAAGGGAGAACGTGGGCAGATTCAACTTTAGGACGGATATATATTCCAAGTAAGTACATATAAAATGTACAATAGAGCAAGTAGGGATCTTGTGAGGTAACATTATAGTCTAACACAATGGGAGTAATAACCAATAAAGGGAACATATGCACATGTGAAAAGATGACATATATATAGATAATTGAAGCAAGTTGGCATGATATAGGCAGATTGTATATCCAACATATAAACATATGTACCATGTGTAATCTAGGATCATTTTGATTTATATAAGGGAAATACGTGCCAAGGGTACTTTGATAATGAAATAAGTTTAAACCTTGCATGCTAATACTTGGTAAAGTAAGCACGTACATTTAGTAACAAACTCATATTAGAGTACTCACTTTACTGCTCTAGGGAGTAGGAACTGCAACTATGGATCAGTCACTACCAAGGGGACTTAGAAAGCTTACTTTTTGTAATGCAAGTGTTGAATTCATGCCAAAGAAATAGGAAATCAAATAGCCTTACATACCTTGCTATACAATTCAAAACGTATGACTTAAGCTCCTTCTCTTCAGATTACTAATCTACAATAAAATAAGTTGAAAGACTAGTATTAGTAGCTAATCAATCAATTTGAGCTACTTGATCTCACCCAAATAGTAACCAAGCAGTAAGCATGCAATTTATCTAGTCAGTGTTTTCTTTCCTTCCCTTTCCCTTTAATCGCGTCTATATACTGTACAACCTTCGTATCAGGTCCTCCCCAAAAATTCCTGCAGTATTTAAGTCCTTTAACATCTCCATAACTTTCTCGCACATCCAGTCACCTCCCTTATCATAACATACATAAAATAATCCTTAAACATAATAATGTAACAGAAGAAATATGAATCATTATTTCTGATCACCAACTCTTGAAGAGCTAACATTACTTTTAAAGTGCTCAAACAACTCATAACTGAATTTAAAGAGGACTCCCCTCCATAGCTGTCCCAACATGCACTAATCACCAGAACATCCTCCCCAATATTACACCATGTAAATGTAAACATTTCCAACTCACTAACACATACCAAGTGTCCTAATTTACTCAAGCACAAGATGGAGAAAATTGCAGTAGCTTACCTTGCTGGACAGAACTAACACTTGCTAAGACTTGGATTCTTCAAGGTAAAGGTTGTCCTCCTTAACTTGTCTTAAATTAAACCTTCTAATAGCTTGAACTCCCTATTAATTCAAGAACCCTAATGGTATTTAATGGCTGTTGTATGAAGCTAAGAGAGAGAAGAGAGAAAGCTCTAGAAATCAGATTTTTTGTCAAATTAAAAATAGTTGGAAAATGCTGATATCAATCCCTTTTAAAGGGACCTGCTTTGGCCGACTTTCTCACTCACTTTGAACCATAATTTGTCAAGTAGGTGACCCACCTACTTGGGCCTTTTTGGACTTAAGAACATTGGGCCTTTTGCCACCTTTCTTGTATTTCATTTGCAGCCAACATGTGTCTTTAATTTAGGCCACACATTTAAGTAGGTGATGCACCTACTTTTCCATTCAAATTATTTCTTGTGGGCTTGGAAAGATTTGGGTCTTGGCTGTCCATTTTCCCCTTATTCTTCTAATCAACTTGGGCCAGATTGATGCAAGTAGGTGGTAGTGCACTTGGCCCAATAACATGGTCAAAAGAGTCTTAGTACGTGATGCACCTACTTGATCCTTTGGGCTGGTCAATAAGTCAAAGTAGGTGATGCACCTACTTGTCACCTACTAGCTTAGTGTAGTCAATCAAGCACCTCAATATCTTATTCCATTTCTAGGCCTTAATATTTAATTTAACTTAAAACTTATATACAGTATGTCAATTTAAACTTTACACTCAAATACCACCTTATGATCTCAAGTTTAAATACTTCCATCGACGTCAACTTAATCGGGTCGCATCAAAATCTATGGGCAGTTCACTTTAAACCTGTTCTATTGTCACTAGTCGCATAGGAAACCAAGTCCATAACTATACCACAAGACAAATTTATAAGCATCATATAAATAGAACTAGTACACGTAGAATACGGGGTGTTACAGGAGACTAGAAAATACTCTTTAGAAAAATAATGTTTAACCCGGTGGCGTAAAAAATAAATTTAAAAAATTTGAATTATTTTTCAAAATAAATTATTTTAAAAGTATTTTGACGAGGGGTGGTGGTTGGGGTAGGTGTAGGGGTAGAGATGTCGTAAAAATTGAAATATTTTTCAAAAACAATTTTTTAAAAAATAAAATTTTGACGTGCTTGGGGGAGGGGGTGCAGTGGCGTAAAAAATATTGATAGAGGGTGGCCTGGGTAGGGGTGACGACGGGAGGGGGGGGGGGTGTCAAAAATAATTTTTTTAAGAATTTGAAATGGTTTTTCAAAAAATATATTTGTTTAATTTCTTTTTGAAGGAGGGTGGCCTAGGTGGGGTGGCGGGGGGTAAAAAATGATTTTTTTAAAATTTAAAATATTTAACCAAAATATATTTTTTTTGCGGGGAAGGGGGCAGGGGTGGTAGGGGTTGAGTGAGGTAAAAAAAATCTTTAAAATTAAATATTTTTCAAAAATAATTTCTAATTTTTTTTTTGGTTTGAGGGTAGGGGCAAAAATATTTGAAATTTTAAAAATAAGAAAATTTAAAAAATTTAATATTTTTATGGGGAGGGTCGGGGTACGGGGTAGGGTAAGAAAAAAATATTGAAGGATGAAGTAGTGTTTTGGCAAATGTTTTCCTTTATTCTTGGAGGAAAGTCAATTTTTCTTAAATTTGAGGAAAATGAGTTGATTTGGAAAATATTTTCCAAAATATTTAAGCCAACTAAGGCTGGGCAACGGAACGGGTTGTACCGGTACTGTTCCGGTTCGTTCCGGTACGATAGTATTCGGGACGGGATAGGATATATTGAATCGGTACACGGAACGGAACAGTATCATGATTTGGTACTGGTATACCGGTACCGGTTCATCACGGTTAATTCCGGTTCCGTTCCGTTCCGGTACCGGTAAATCATTTTTAATTAAAATAAAAAATAATATTTTTGTCATTATTTACTTTTATTAGCATTTATTTTTTGTTTATTTATTTTTTTAAAATTACAAACTTAAGTTGTTTAACTTACAAGTTATAAGTATAACTTAATAACTTATAAACTTCAAAAGATTCAAATCTTTAAAACTTATAACATAACTACATAAGCTCAAAAAAAATTTAAAAAAACTTTATTAAACTTAACTTACAAATTTATATACGTAAAAATTTAAAAAAAAATATCTTTAAAATAAACTTAAGTAAAATTATTATAAATTTTAAAACTTAAATACTATAAACTAATATAACATAGAAAAAAAGAAAAACATTCGTATTTTCGTAATTCAAAATAAGTCAAAAAAATAATTAGTTTTTGAAATAGCTATATGTGTCGTCCCGTTTATCCCATCCCATTCCGTTCCGGTCCATTCCGCTCCGTCCCGGTTCTATCCCGGTATATAGTGGGACGGGACGGAGCTGAGCCTCCATCCCAGTAATTCCGGTCCGGTTCATCCCGGTACCGGTCAACAACCCGGTCAAACCGTCCCGTTCCGGTCCGGTGCCCAGCCTTAAAGCCAACCAAACATGGGAAAATTGGAAAACAGAATGCAGAGGCACATGCAAGGGTATCAGAATGGACAAAGCCTGAAGAGATGGACCAACCAAGTGAGTTCAACCACTACTCTCTATATTGAACAATACCCAGCCTCTACAAAACTAAGAGAAATGGAGAAGCCCCAAGGGTGTGTTTGGTATGAAGGAAAATGTTTTCTTGGAAAACAAGTGGATTTCTAACTTATTTTCTCATGTTTGGTTAGTGAGTAGAAAATATGTTCTAGAAAATATTTTTTAATGTTTGGTTGGTGGTTGAAAAATATTTTTTATTTTTGGCTTGCGACTAGAAAATACTCTTTAGAAAAATAATTTCTAACCCGGTGGTGTAAAAAATGAAATTTAAAATATTTGAATTATTTTTTAAAATATTTTTTTAAAAAAAAGTATTTTGACGAGGGGTGGTGGTTGGGGGATGGTTGGGGTAGGGATAGGGGAAGTGATGTCGTAAAAATTGAAATATTTTCCCTTTTCTTTAAAAAAAATAAAATTTTGACGTGCCTGGGGGAGGGGGTGCAGCTGGGGGTAGGGGTTGGGGTGACATAAAACAACTGAAATATATTTCAAATATAATTTTTTTTTAAAGAAAATTACGGGGTGGCCTGGGTGGGGGTGGCGTAAAAATGACATTTCTTTAAAATTGAAATATTTTTAAAAAGGAATTTTTTAGGGTGGTTGGGTAGGTAGTGACGACGAGGGGGGGGGGGTGTCAAAAATGATTTTTTAGAAAATTTGAAATATTTTTGCAAAAAATATAATAACTTTTTTTAGGATAAGGGTAAAAATATTTGAAATTTAAAACTAAGAAAATTTAATTTTTTTAACTTTTTCTTTGATGGGGAGGGACCGGGTACGGGGTACGGTAAGAATAAAATATTGAAGGATGAAGTAGTATTTTGATAAATGTTTTCCTTTATTCTTGGAGGGAAGTCATTTTTCTTAAATTTGAGGAAATGAGTTGATTTGGAAAATATTTTCCAAAATATTTAAGCCAACCTAACATGGGAAAATTGGAAAACAGAATGCAGAGGCACATGCAAGGATATCATAATGGACTAATCCTGAAAGAGACGGACCAACCAAGTGAGTTCAACCACTACTCTCTACATTGCAAAACTAAGAGAAATGGAGGTTTTCTTCTTGGATTACCAAGAATTTGGGAAGCCCCAAGGGTGTGTTTGGTATGAAGGAAAATATTTTCTTGGAAAACAAGTGGATTTCGAACTTATTTTCTCATGTTTGGTTAGTGAGTAGAAAATACGTTCTGGAAAATATTTTTTAATGTTTGGTTGGTGAATGAAAATATTTTAATGAAAAATATCTTTTATTTTTGGCTTGAGACTAGAAAATACTCTTTAGAAAATAATTTCTATCCCGGTGGAGTAAAAAATAAAATTTAAAAAATTTGAATTATTTTTCAAAATATTTTTTTTAAAAGTATTTTGACGAGGGGTGGTGGTTGGGGGTGGCCGGGGTAGGAATAAGGGTAGGGATGTCGTGAAAATTGAAATATTTTTCAAAACTAATTTTTCTAATAATAAAATTTTGAATAGTCTGGGGGAGGGGGTGCAATTGCGGGTAGGGGTTGGGGTGACATAGAAAAGGATTTTTTTAAAAATTTTAGAAATATTTTTCAAATACAATTTTTTTAACAGAAATTTGACGGGGTGGCCTTGATGGGGATGGCGTAAAAAATGCCATAAAAAAATTGTTAGAGGTGGCTTGGGTAGGGTGACGGTGCAGGTGGGGGGGAGGGGTGGTGTCAAAAATGTTTTTTTTTTGTTGAAATAATTTTTCCAAAAATATATATTTTAAATTTTTTTGAAGGAGGGTGGCCTAGGTGGGGTGGCGGGGGTTAAAAATGATTTTTTTAAAATATAAAATATTTAACCAAAAGATTTTTTTTTGCGGCGGAGGAGGCAGGGGTTGAGTGAGGTAAAAAATATCTGAAAATTTAAAATATTTATAAAAATAATTTATAAATTTTTTTTGTTCGAGGGTAGGGGTAAAAAATATTTGAAATTTTAAAAATAAGAAAATTTAAAAATTTTAATTTTTTTTTATGGGGAGGGTCGGGTACATGGTAGGGTAAAAACAAAATATTGAAGGATGAAGTAGTGTTTTGGAAAATGTTTTCCTTAATTCTAGAAGGGAAGTCATTTTCCTTAAATTTGAAGAAAATGAGTTGATTTGGAAAATATTTTCCAATTTTTTTTTCGTTCATACCAAACTATATTTTTATAAACTTTGTGGGGGGGGGGGGGGTTGAGCGTAAAATATATATATTTTTTTAATTTCAAATATTTAACCAATTTTTTTTGTGGGAGGAGAGGACAACAATGGTAGGAGTTGAGTGAGGTAAAATAATCTTAAAATTTGGAATATGTCACGCATCAAGTCCCATTTGGACGGACAAGCACCCGATGCCCTAAAGGCCCGAGAGAACCAACCTATAACCTGTGCTTACTATGCATATATAACTATGACAATCTTAAGATTGTGACAAGTTCACGTAGGATGCAGCGATACGAACCAACATACGTAGACCCAAAACTTATATACAAGACTTGGGATCGGCCCATGCTAGGCTTTCGCCCCTGAGCTACCACGCTTCTATACCAATTGGGATCGGCCCATGCTAGGCTTTCGCCCCCGAGCTGCCACCCTTCTATACCAATTGGGATCGACCGATGGTAGGCATTTTCCCCTGGGCTGCCACCCATAATTATACAGATTGCTTCACTTAGATTCTTTAATCTTTGAGATTGTCGTTTTGGTGGTCGTAATCATTTTTTATATTTGGAACTACGGACCAGTAGTAGAAGACATGAAAATAATACTTCAAGGCAGTAACAATGACATAAGGAGCTATGTAACATCAAAGCATTACTTGTGAGCTTAAATGGCACAATTGACTTCAATTGACTAAGAGGATAATTTACCAAGCTTGTTGTTGCGAATACCATTTCTATATTAGCACATAGGAGGACAATTATACAAATGTAGAGTAATGAACATTTAATGAAGTAATTCTACACACTAAGGAGAGGGGGAAAGTATTGTTAGCTATTTGGAGATCGTACGCTGCCACTATGTTTCCTTTACTAGGAATAGAACTTAGGAAATTCACTTCATTGATATTAATCGCAAGTATCAGATTTCATGCCAAAGAATATGGAATCGAATAGCCTTACATACCTTGTTGTATAACTCATATATTACAAGGAATTACCCTCCTTCCTTTCCTATTATTAATCTACAATGAAAGAAGTAAAACTAGTATTAGTAGCTAATCAACACATTTGACTACTTAACCTCACAAAAATGGTAGCCTGGCAGCAAGTCCATAATTTATCATATCAAGGACGTTGTTCAATTACTTCTCCTCGAATTACATCCACATACCAATGTGGAGTGAGTAGTAAGCCTACACAACATTCAGTTTGGTGGTGTATCACCACACCCTCCTATATTTCCATATAAAATATTCACACCTTTTCCCAATATCAACCCTGCAATCCCCACATATACACATAAAACAACCCAAAATGTTCTTTATCATAGTAACCAAATACTGAGCTCACCACCCCTTGAGTTTTTCATAACAACACATAGAATTCCTTATCCAAACTCCTGCATAAGGAGGACAAAAAAGGAGCAGTCACCTTACCTTAATTTATGCAACTTTCCCTTTTAACTTGGAATCTTCAAGAACTTCAACTTCCCTTCACACTTAAACTGAAGAAGAAGAGAAAAGTATCTTAATAACCAAGGAAGTGAGCAGTAGCTTCTGGAGATATTTTTCCTTTATACTTATACTTGAGCATGAATAACATGTTTTCCTAATCATCCATGATGTAGTGTTAGCTTTCATACTTAGTAACATTTGGGCCTATGCAAATGGACTCACTTGAGGCCCAAACTAAGTTAATTAAAAGGAAAAATGATACTAAAACCCAGCAGCCAAATTTGCCAAGGCCCAATGTAAGTTAAACCCAATTAAGTTAAATCCATAAGTGTTTTCACTTACCTTGTCTTGCAGAGATGAGGCTTTCTTCAAGAACCCTAGAAGAACTTTAAGGATGTTGTTTTAATCCTTAAGAGAAAAGAGAGAGAGAAAGAGCTGGAGTTAATTGTCAATATTGTGTGTTAAAAATGAGTGAGAATAGAAGCCAATATATCTTATATTGAGCTTTCTTGACCTTTAAGAATATCCTCTAGAACTTCCTCCTTTTTAGCTTTATTTTTAGCCACTAATTGGTTAAGTAGGTGATGCACCTGCTTATGTACATCAAGCTGCTCAAAAGGTCAAAGTAGGTGATTCACCTAGTTGCCCTTTTCCTTAGTTGGGTTTAACTTACATTGGGCCTTGGCAAATTTGGCTGCTGGGTTTTAGTATCATTTTTCCTTTTAATTAACTTAGTTTGGGCCTCAAGTGAGTCCATTTGCATAGGCCCAAATGTTCTAAATATTAATCTATTTTTCTTTAACTTAGCACTTAACTTTCAACTTTAAGCTCAATTACCACCTTACTGTCTCGAGTTTAAATACTTCTATTGGAGTTATAACTTGCAGTACACATGCTGAAACGTGCAAAGCATCACATTACCTTTCGAGATAGTTTAAACCAACACTAATCATATAAGAAACATGGTCCCTCACCTATACTATAAGGCTATGTCAAGTATCACAAGAATAGAACAAACATATGCATAATACGGGCTGTTACATCCTTCCCCTCTTAAAACATTCGTCCTCGAATGTTAGCATGGTTATCCAGCCCAAACAGGTTCAAGCCTAAGTTTGTACTACTATTAATCACATAATACATATAGACTTATACTTACTTGTCAATGCCTCAACTACACATTTTCATCCTTCTCATCGATATGAAAGAGATGAGGATACTTTAATTTCATTGCTTCTTCCGCTTCCCATGTAACTTCTTCTATTTGTTGGTTCCTCCATAATACTTTTACAGAAGCTACCTCTTTATTCCTTAACTTGTCGATCCAGAATAGCAAAGGGTACTTCTTCATAAGTGAGATATCCCGTATCTTGTACATCTTCCGTAGGAGTAATACGAGATGGGTCACCTATACACTTTCGAAGCATTGAGACGTGAAACACCGAATGAACTGATGAAAGCTCTTGTGGTAGCTCTAACTCATAGGCTACTTGGCCAACTCTTCGAATAATCTTATATGACCCTATATAGCGGGGACTCAACTTTTTTTTTTACCAAACCTCATTACCCCTTTCATTGGAGACACCTTCAAGAACACCCAATCCTCTATAGAAAATTCTAGTCCTCTCTTTCTAACATCCGCATATGATTTATGTCGACTTTGAGCTATTTCTAGTCGCTGTTGTATCACTTTGACTTGGCCCAAATATGGCAGTTTCACCTGTTTCTAACCAGCCAATTGGGGATCTACACTTTCTCCCATATAAAGCTTCATAAGATGCCATTTGGATATTAGAATGTTAGCTATTGTTATAAGCGAATTCAATAAGTTGTAGATGATCATCCCAGCTACCCTTGAAGTCTAATATACAAGCTCGCAACATATCCTCAAGTGTTTGAATTGTACGTTCTGCCTGACCATCCGTTTGAGGGTGAAAGGTTGTACTTAAATTCACTTGTGTGCCCAAACTCTTCTGAAATGACTTCCAAAAATTTACAGTGAGTTGAGCTCATCTATCAGATATTATAGAGGTTGGCACTCCATATAGTCGAACTATCTCTTTAATATACAACCTTGCATACTCTTCGGATGTATAAGTAGTCTTCACCGGCAATAAGTGCGCTGATTTGGTGAGTTTGTCAACTATTACCCATCTGGAATCAAACTTCCGAAATGAACGAGGAAAACCAGTGACAAAATCCATGTTGATCATGTCCCACTTCCAAATTGGAAGTTCTATACGCTGCATATAACCTCCAGGCTTTTGGTGCTCTACTTTTACTTGTTGACAATTTGGACATTGAGCCACAAATTCCGCAATGTTCTTCTTCATGTCACCCCACCAATACATTTTTTTAAAGTCATGATACATTTGAGTTGACCCCGGATGAACAAAATATCTTGAATGATGTGCTTCCATCATGATCCTCTTTCTTAGTTCATCTACATTAGGCACACACAATCTGTTTTGACATCGAAGTACTCCCTCTTGCGTAAGCTCAATTTGCCTTTGACATACCATGTTGTACATGAGTTAAGCTGTAATAGAATAGGATCAATGTACTGCTTCTCTTTCACTTCCATTACTAATGAGGATTCTGTCGCATTCAATAAGGCGAACCCCCAAGCTAGCTAGTTGGCATAGATCCTTAGTTATTCCTTGTCTTTCCACAGATTGCCCATAAGTGCTTTCCATTATTTTACGACTTAAAGCATCAGCTACTACATTTGCTTTCTCAGGATGATACAAGATATCAATGACATAATCTTTTAATAGCTCCAGCCATCTTCGCTGCCTCGGATTTAGGTCCTTTTGCTTAAAAATATATTTCAAACTCTTGTGATCAGTGTATATGTCAACATGAACTCCATCCAAGTAGTGGCGCCATATCTTCAAAGCAAATACAACTGCTGCTAGCTCTAGATCATGAGTTGAATAATTTTTCTCATGTGGCCGCAACTGCATTGAGCAATAAGCTATTAATTTACCATGCTGCATTAATACACATCCTAGGACCACTCCGAAGCATCCTAGAAGTTAATTTATTCTTCAGGTCTTAGAAGCTTTTTTCACATGCATCACTCCATTGAAACTTGGTTGCTTTGTGTGTTCGCTTTGTTAACGGTGCAGCAATGGAAGAGAATCCTTCAACTTCTGTAATAACCTGCCAATCCAAGAAAATTATGGATCTCTGTAGGCGTTGTAAGTCTTGGCAAGTTTTTCACGGCTTTTATCTTTTGAGCATCAATCTTTATTCCTTTGTCAGATACTATATGACCTAAGAATGCCACCGATTTCAATCAAAACTCACATTTAGAGAACTTCGCATACAATTTACGATCACGAAGAATTTGTAAAAACTGACGCAAGTGATTAATATGGTCATCTTCCGATCGTGAATACACCAAAATGTCGTCTATGAATACTATCACGAACACATCTAGAAATGGCTTAAACACCTTATTCATCAAATCCATAAAATTTGTTGGTGTATTTGTTATCCCGAATGACATGACTAAAAACTCAAAATGACCATACCGTGTCCGGAAATCTGTCTTGGGAATATCTTTGTCTTTGACCCTTGATGCTTATTGTGACCAACGACACTAACTACGGTTTGAGTGTCTACAATCGTCAATAATATAGTAACCCAACCGAGGGTTGGGGTCGTGTCAATCTAGTTCTAACTAGGCGTAGATAAAGACATTAACGAATAAAAATATTGTAAATTAAAAGGGGGGACACAAAAGTGTCAAATATCAAATTGGGGTTTTGTCACAAGTATAGCTAAAACATAAAAAATAACAAGAAAATCAAGTGTGGGGACGAGTTCTTGGGGTGTGACCGCAATACAAGTTGAGATAAATAGTTGGGTACATGCTTTCGATAGAAAATTTGCAAGATAATAGTGACTAGGCTAAGCTTTAGATGGAAATAAGTTCTCTCTCGGGCAACTTACCCTGTTTCAAATGCATTCCTCTCGAACACCCATTTGCCACATGAAGACCAGCCTACGCCTTACCCACTCACTCTCTCGAGCTGAGTGTTAGGATATGGGACTAGGGCTCACCCTCTCGGGCTGAACCTCATGTCGACCCACTTCTTAGGCCATCAGTCTAGTGGTCTTGGTTTCGCGACCTCCCTCTCGGGCAAGACGAAGACACATGATTGACTTTGTATTTGCAACTACAAACCCATTAACTTAAACCACAACCACTAGGTGAAATCACCATTAAAATACATTTAACCTACCAGCAAGCAAGACCCAACAATAATATCAACACATATTTGCTAAATTACACCCCAAGAATGGGAGGTTTTAGCCACACATAAATAAATAACAAAATACACCTAAAATGATAGTGAAATCAAATGGGTATAAGAAATTAAACCTTGATTTTAGCAAAGGAAGATGAATAGAGAAGTTCCAACTTGGGGAAGATGAACTCCTTTCTTCAAGTTTTCCAAAACCCTCTCCAAACTTGAGAGTAAAAAGTACAAAAAATTATATTGTCTAAAATTTACACTAAAGTCTCTTTCTAAAATATGATACTAAGCTATATCTCTCAATGAGTATATAGTTTTCAAAAATATGTGCTGTGGCGGATCACTCGGCGACATTTGTCAGAATCGCCGATCAACTCGGCGATTCACCCTTTGGTATAGTTCATCGCCGTCTTGCATCGTCCTTCGGCATCGTTGTGCTCTGTGTCATTGGGTGACCTAGTACTGCTTCGCAGAACTATTCGGTGACACGCCGACTGCTTCTTTAATCGCCTTTTGATCCACTTCCTTCAGGTCTTCGCGTACTGGAACAAAGGGCGGAGTGCATCCCTTTGGCGATTCGCCAAGTATGCTTGGCATCCTCAGGCTTTCATTTTCTCGTTCTTTTCAGCCTTTTCGTTCCTTTTTGTGAAGTAGTGTCCATGCATTCCTTCAAACTTCAAATACCTGAAACTTAAAGGTTTTCATCAGATATTGAGATAAAATAAGCATTTGAGGACACAATTTCTATTAAAATAAAGCCCTAAATGAGTCCAATCTGTGGACTCATCAACACTCCCATCTTAAACTTTTGCTTGTCCTCAAGCAAACTCAAGTTCAACTGTTCAAAAAGGATGTCTAAAATAGTGCTACACAAGACTCAATCATGAATGTACACAACAAGACTTCAAACTACTTATGCAAAGATTCAACTGTGTACTCAAAGATTCAAGTTGTGACACACCAATATCAAAGACTCTCATGTTCACAATACTTTCTACTAATGTATGTTCAAGCTCAACAAAAGTATCTAAATGCCCTCACACAAAAATGATTCCATATTCACACATAGAGGTTACTCAATTTAAGACCAGGAATCAGATGCAACGCTCACACTCAAAAAGAGGAACACAATGCATGTTTGCACCCATAGGTTTGCCCTTATTTTCCAATCGACTTTCGATTCGGCTTACTTAAGATAAAAAAGGTATTTTCAAGGCTTGTAATGGGACTGAGTGTAAAGGTATGGTCATTTAGGCTCAGTAACTTCTTCAACCTCATGAGGTGTGATGTTCTCAAAAAGTCCTTTTTCCTCCCCTTGTCACTTTTTCTTCTAGTGCTTCTAAGTCATCCTTTCATTCACTCTCCATGTATTGCTTGGAAACCCAATTCCTTATGCACTTTCATTTAAAATATATATATATATATATATATTTATTTATTTTCCATTTTGTTTTGCAATACCATGGGTTAGAGAGACTTTTGCTTGCACTTCATAACTTCTCCTTTTCCTTTTCACCACACCCCCAACTTAGGATTTTGGCCAAAGTTGGCTATTCACTAAATCACAACTCTAGAGGATTATAGGTAGTGGGTTAAGTAAGGTCTAGGGTTCATCAAGGTTCTTCCAAACAAAGGTAAGGATCAAGGGTTGTTCGAAAGAGTTTCACACACTCACGGGTAGGCCACAAAAGAG
The DNA here is from genome assembly GCA_029582685.1 of Solanum piurae. Classification (NCBI taxonomy): domain Eukaryota; kingdom Viridiplantae; phylum Streptophyta; class Magnoliopsida; order Solanales; family Solanaceae; genus Solanum; species Solanum piurae. The sequence goes on from JAJOOO010010568.1 coordinate 34,686, forward strand.
GTATATGTCAAATTTGGCTCAAACTCTTTGAAGTTGCCTAAGATCATATCAAGAGGGCACCTTTCTAAATCAATCAGACTAACGGGGAAAATTCTGGGTTTATTCATGCATGGTTCAGAGTAAGCTAATCACACAAGGCATCGACACTTATGTCAAACAAGACTACACACTTTCGCTAGTGTGCAACGATCATTACAAGAGAATCAATTCGATAAATGGCTAATAACAACAAGATGCAAAGAGTTCACATATTATCTATGCAACTTCATTTGGTCTCGTCGTAGCCGCACATTCATGTTCGTTCTATTGAGAGCATTATTCAAGTCATCAGTATTGATTGGAACTGAAACTTAAATTTTGCAAAAGACAGCCACTTTCAACACAAGCGGTGGCAAATTTTTTTGAAAAATATTTTTTTTTCGTAAGGGTCAAAATCATTTTCATAATTTAAAACCAAAAGGAGCCATTAACTCATTCATCCACAGAAAGCAGTGTAAAAACAATTTTAAACAGAACAGCCCAAATATACACAAAACATGAAATTGTCAACACAAAAGGTGTGGGCTTCACCCCACCATAAACAAAAGCTATTTGTCCTCACATGCAACTAAAAGTGTTCAAAAGTGAAAGCAAAATAAGACACAAAGGGAGGTAAAGAAAGGTCCTGTCTACGCAGTCTCTCATCTGTCGGGTCATTGCTGTCGACAAAATAAATATAATTATTAAGGGACTGACCTGTTGTGCTTGTTGAAATACTACTGAGAAGCTAGGCGGCGATGCAATCCAAAACCACACACAAACCAATGAATCAAAATACTCCATAAGTGCAAGAAATATTACATATTTCAACCTTAAGTCCTTCATATTACAAGATAACTACTTCACAAGCCACCTCCAAGAATACTTGTGCAATGCAAGGATAGCATCCCATACTACCATCCAAGCTAAGGTCATTCTTGGGCATAGTCCACCTTCCTATTCAAGACTTAGTTCTTCATGTCATTTTAACCTTAAACCTATATATACAAGGTCAACTCTTAACATTTTTCTATGCCATAAGGGTACCACACTTCTAAGTAACCCCAAGACACACTTGTGCAATGCATGAAAGTCATCCCATCCTAGTCATG